>JAUJYS010000323.1:0-25182 GCA_033995665.1 Melogona broelemanni | reverse complement strand
CTCCATAGAGACACGAGGGTGCAGTATTCCTGTAGTGCACTAGGCGCTACGGTGAATTAAAAAAAAATAAAATAAAATAAAAATTAAGCTAAATTCGTAAATAAGCCAGTTTCCTTATAAAAGTCAAAAATTGGAGAACAAAATGAAATTGCGGAGCAATTACGCACACCAGATTCTGAGGTGGAGGGATGGGGATGGGAGATCTGGGCACACATCTTTGACGTTGGCCGTTCCGCATAACAATCTACGTATAAGGCAACGAATGAGACGAAAAGACGGGGAGGCTGCACACTTATTAATACTCGCACACGCGTCATATAAAAATACTAGTGACGACAAGATCGCTGGCGGTGGCGAAGGGAGAGAGGAAGGGGCGGGGGAGAGACGTAGGCTGGTTGTGGTGTACAGGCCTTTGAACCCACTCTCTCTCACTCACTCTCCCAGCAGAATCTACACTTTTTATAATGAGATTGAATGGTTGTTTTGAAGCGCGTGCGCCAAAGCGAGCGAGCGACCAAAACCTAAGTTCGGCGTTGTTGTTTTTACAACCATCACATCACCGATATAGACGGCGGTTTTGACGTCGATGGTGGTGGTGGTGGTTCCCTCCAAGTAGGCCTAGCACGATCCACGAATCAGCACTGATACAGGCTGGCGGACACCGAATCTGTCGACAGATGCTGTACCGCACTACTGAATAACGAGCCCACGACAAAGACTGACAAGAATAAAATTGCTTCCTATAAGGTGTGTCGATCACCAAATCTGTCCTAAGATCCCTTTAGGTTTATCTTAAGCTAGGCAAAATTACCAGGTTGCTTCCTCAGGAGTCTTGTGACGAAATAACTTTGATAAGCCCCCTAAAGCTTTGCTTTATAGTCATGCGTGATACATGTAGATTGATGTACAATTTCGATTTTAGCCCATTTAACATTTAAAAAAATCCACCATCACCATTCCCACACCAAGAGAGAAAAAAAGTAAACCGAAAAGCGGAACGTGTTTTCGCGCGCGGTAGCGAACTCCACACACACGTAACATCGTAAACCTTTCTCGGCAGAAAACCCCGGGCAGAGCTGACGCATCACCAACCGAGCAGACACAAAACGCACGCCAAGAACTCTTTTTTTCTTCGACTGGAAAGGTGGGTGGGATGGTGGATGGGGGTGAGGGAGAGAGCGAGACACCGTCGGCTCACCGTAACGTGTCGGGCCGACAGGAACGTGCGTATCGCTAATATTTCTTGTGACACGTCGACGATGGAGGGGCGACTGGGGGAGGGACTAGGGGAGCGCGAGCGCGTTGCTCTGGTTCAGGCGGCCACCCTCCTACCCCTCCCTCTTCCACCCTTCCTCATCGCCAGTGTTGGGTAGAAACGGGAACGGAAAAGCTCCGTTCCTAGGAACTGGTTCCTTTTTTGAGAAACTTACGAACGCCAAGGTTCCTTTAAATTTCTGTAGAAACTGGAACGAGAACTGGCTAGTTTTTTTTCAGGAATTGCTTTATTTTGGAATTGGATTTTTTTTTTCTATAGAGTTTTTTTGCCATGACATTCAATTTTCTGCGAGTACAATTTTCCAAAGTGATTCCTTTGACAGCGGAATAATTTTACAGCATCAAACAGAATTTGCTAAAGATTTTAAACTTCAACCAACATATTGAATTTTCAACTGTTGATTGTTTAACTGTCCAGAAATTTACATTTGTTCTGTAGATTAGTTCCCGCAAATGTTTTTTTTTTCTTTTTCAATAATTTAATTTTGATCGAAGGAACGGATAAGTTCCAGGTTCTTTTTGAAAAGGAACTTAAGAACGCCAAGGTTCCTTTTAATTTTTGAGGAACTGTTGCTGGAACTGGTTCCTTTTTTCATGGAAGGAACAGGAACTGGAGCTGGTTCCTTTTCAAAAAGAATAAACCCAGCACTGCTTCATCACCCACTTCCCCCATCCACCCCACTTCCCCTTCCAACCCCCCCCCCTCCTATAACGTCGTCGGCCAACACGGTATTCCATTACCAAACGTTGGCAAGGCTGGTGGTAGAACGGTGCCAAAAAATCATTCACGTTTCACAGTCTGAACTTGACGGTGTAAAAATAGTCGTCGATCGAGCAGCGAAAGTCAGCTCCGCGTTGGGTGTGTGTGGACTCTCCGCCACTTCCAGTCTGGGACGGGGGACTCTCGCGCAGACTGATTCGTTGACTCGAGTGTTGAGCAACTGTATTGATGACTAGAACATGCTCCTAGGACGAATGGGTGGTGGAAATAAATGGCTAAACTCGAATTTGCCAAGAAATTAATCAACAAAATGACTACATTACAAATAGTTGACGATGCTTGACAGTCAAGAACAGAAGATCTAAAACATTAACTGCTTAACATTAGAAGGACGTCTTAAATTCAAAACGAAAAGGAAAACAGGTTCCGGTGCTAAATAATAAAAGTTCCTTAGGAGGGACTTTCCTAGGAGGTTCCGGTGCAGTGCCGAATGGAAAATAAGAGGAACCGGAACCGGAACTTTTTTTCTTTTTGTTTCAAATGATTACTGGCGTCGCCTTAAAATCGTGTTTCGTTAAGCTGCCTCAAACGTAATTGAAACGAATAAATAAATAACTTGATAAAAATATTCATTTCAGTTTGCAAGCGAATTTGATAATGCACTTGCAAGCCCCTGTTAAAAGAAACTTAATAACCGACCCCAGGATTCACCGCTAACTGGCAAGATAAAAAACTCAGCAAAAGCAATTTTTCATTGCTCGATTTCCAATGAAATAATTCGACCAATCCCTTTGCGCGCGCGTTTCTAGAACCTAAAAAACATTTTTTTCTCTCTTTTGAATTTCGTGGCTGGTGATTGGTGGACTCTCCAGCACGCGCTACGAGCGTATCTCCGAGCTGGGAAAGCGACAGTGCGCATGCGCCGACGATTCGCCTTGGCGCTTGGCGATGAAGCTGGAGCAAAACGCCAGACAAGAGGCAGACAGAAAATAACTGATTTTGAGACATTGTATGGGCTCAGCTCTTTTTTATTCCTCCCTTATCCTGGTTTGGCCGGGGCTCAGCTCAAATCATAAGTAAATTTCCGCTCCACAACCGCTCTCTATCGAGGGCTTGATTTCTGAGAGCGCTGTAAGTCCTATATAACGCGTTCGCAGTCAATCTGCACCACGTGACACACACATTGACAACACTCATTACTAAAATTATATTTACATGAAGATACATTGTACTACCGATTTCGAAATATAGTGGTACCAGGACAGAGTTATACAAAAGATAACAGAATCGAAAAGTGACAAAATTCGATTTCATGACTGACCGCGATTTTCGCCTCGTAAATTTATTGTAATTTAGAGCGAAATTCAGAGTTTGACACTTTGTTGGTCTTCAGAAGTTGTTTTCGGACAATCACCTTATCAAACAATAATGTTCATTCTAACAAAATTGTTCCGATTCAATCTTATTCTTATTGACGTTGCTCATGTGAAAGTGATGCTTAGAACAAGGTTTCAAAACGAGATGAGTTTAAGAAAACACACTAATTTGCAATCGGCGAAAACCCATCGCTAGACGATCGCATAAATTGCACGGCCCGGTCAACATTATAGGTCTGCCAGCTCAGTTCGAAGACGAAGTCGCTTTTTTTTCTTACATCCAATCCCGGGCTGGATCAGCGTCTGCATCACTTCCATCCGTTCGCCTCATTCTTCTCCTCCCTCTCCCTCTATCCCCCTCCCATTTACCAGGCTCGCCCATCTCTGCTCGTCGCCACCCACATTTGTTGAGGCGGATTATAAACGAAAGTTTAGAGCGCAGTTCGAGGCGAAAGTCGTTTATCTCGGGATGGCTGGGCATTATGTCTGCTGTCTTGTATGGCAAAAACAGTGCCAAGAAAATTTTAGATGGGGATAGGGTAGGAGGAAGAAGAGGACCAGAATTTGAAATAAGAAAAATTCCCTATCATAGACACCACATCAAACCGTTGACACACGCGTTAACAAATATATTTTGAACTCAATTTACTTCGATAAGAAGAAACGCGGTCCGGTACAGCGCCGGAAAGTAAGACGAACAGAGTTTGGCGAACTCTCTTGGTATGTATGTATTTTTATTTCCAAGCCCCATACGTGGTAGACTATTACATTAATTTACTTCATTGTCATCCACTTACGCTCGATTAAGACTTTAAAACAAAGACGAACAAATTGTAAATCTTATTCAATTGAGTTCCCAATAAAGCTTTCCAAGACGTTTTTTTGAAATTTGAAAATGTTTGGCATTTGCATTTGGCAGAAACCTGCTCTTAGGACTACATGTAATTTCCATAGCGAAACCCAAAACTAATATGAACAATGATGCTTTCCCGCTTGGCACCAAAAGCAACCCATCGGTGCTTACCCGCAATACACTCATTTTACTGCGAGGAGCCGTGCTTGCTTGTCTAATGGTCAAACCGTTGAGTTTAAAATGACGGCCATTGAATCTATCTTTTTTCATGGAAGTGGATCAATGGATCAAATTGAGATTTTAACAATTTCTAAAAAAAAAACTTGACAATTTCTTTAAAAAAAGCCAACAAAAATACTAGAATCTCACGATTAATTTTCCGAGTTTTGCGAAAAATCAGTTTCAAAATGCAGCAAGACAAGACTATCGAAATAGAATATTCGCTTTGCATTCGTCCCAAGTACCATTTTAGTCTGTATACAGTGTGGCATATCACTATGTTGCCCCTCAGAGGTTGGTCGGTGTTGGGGAGTAAGAGAAGGGTGAACTAAGGAAGCAAAATGGTAAGTGCTGGGATGGGAGATTAAAGGGGTAGGGATTGGGAGGGAGGGAGGGGTGGGGGAGGTAGGATATCGATCGTGGTCAACCGCACTTGTCAATCGATAACAAACAAGCAAGCAAATCGACCGCCGCCGCGCCAGCAGTCAACGACAGATCATTAACTAGATTATTAGAAACAGCTACTGGCGTCGCGCAGCACTCGAAAAATCACACATCTTAACTTTTAAAATACACATTTTTACAATCATTCAACATCACATCATATAACATTTTTTTTTTTAATTTCTTGGTAGCAAAAGCTGAAGGCAACGCAATGTTTGGAATTTTATTAATATGAAACGGATGCTTACACAAAGTAAAAATATCTAGATATTAACGACAATATCAAAATATATTTTAGCAAACATAAAACGATATTGACGGGTAGAAGCGAAAATGTCATAATATGTTGCTTAAATTCGTTTTGTGTCAGATAAATAAAATAAGAGATATAATTGATCACAGGCATGCCCCTTGACATCAATAATATCAGACATAATAAAATATATGCATGTCCATTAACAATAATTATGTCGACTCGTGGCGTATACGAGGGATAACACGACGGTGAGTTGGCTAGACGCAAATAAAAAACAAAAAACAGTCACTATTTGCGTACGATTGCAGAACTTACGATTAGACAACCTAAAACATTCGTCATAACTATAATAGGAATAAAAAAAATTGAATTTTTTCAAATGATGTTTCATATTTCGAAAAAATGAATCAAAGATTCCAGAACTATGCTTAACTGATGGATGCTTAATTTGAACGAGATATTTTATTTTGTCTCGATCCCTAACCAAAATGCTCGGATGCAGGAAGATTAATTAAAGCCTAGGCTAGGATAAATTATCAGGTCGCTCCCTGGGCGAGGTGATCCTTTTTAATAAGAATTTCGAATGCGAATGCGAACGAAGTTGCCTGTCCTTGGGTAGGCTTAATTAAGCACTAGTTGACTATAGAAGTATTGGAGCAGGCAGTAAACAAGTGGTATTAGGGGTAAAAATTCCAAAGGAGGACACTCGTAGAAATTTCTTGAGCTCAAATTTCTCCTGTCATGTCTTGGTGATATCGGTAGGGAATTGAACCCACGTAGTAAGAAGCTAAAACGCCGGCCATGTCTTCGTTACCGGAAATACAAGTATCCGAACCCCAGTGAGATGAGCAGTTTCCGGAGCGCCACTAGTCAAGCATGATAGCCCTGGTGGCAGCCCTTTGCACCCTTTGCACTCCATTAACACGCCAGAATCACATTTCACGCGACGGTGGCGCCGCTACTGAAGGACGGAAGGCAACACCAGGCGGGGGTCACGGGGTCACCGTCTTGGCGACACTCGCTGTGGAGGGGGAGGGAGGGGAGGGTGTCGACTGTCGACTTGTGCCACTCGGACAAGATGGCGGACCACAATGCGAACGGGAGTTGAGAGAAACGATCCGTGTTGGGTTCGTTCTTTTTTTACAGGAAACGATTCCAGTTCCTCCGATAGAAAACGATCCAGTTCCTGCTACAGTTCATACATAATTTGAAGGGAACCTAGTAGTTTTCCGTTCATTCGATTAAGAAATATTTAAAAAATCTTTTGTGAATAAACGCGTTTTTGATGACAAGCAGAAATAAAAAAATTACAAAAACTACACGAAATCAACATCTAAAGGACATCTGCCGAGATTTGCGGACACAGATTATAATATTTAGCAATCTCTGTTTGATGCTGTAAAACTATTTACTTTGGGCAATTGTACTCGTAAATAGTACTCGCGAAAGGAACTATGTATACAGATCCTAGGAACGGAACTTTTCCGTTCCGGTCCTACCCAACACTGGTGGTAAATATTTGTGAGTGGAAAACTGAATAAGATGATAAGGGTGGTGGGGGGTTGCAGGGATGGATGGGGACGGTCAGAAATTGGATCCCTCTCCAAACCAAAAGCGTGTGCCCCACCACCGCAGGGGTGATATCAGTTGACATCCGAGACCGCGGGAGGACCAAAATCGAAGTGCTGCTTGGCGCTAGTATTGTCACTTTCAATTTGCTACTTGTGTATCAATTTTTAGGAAAGCGCGTTGAGTTTCTTTTGGAAAGCAACACGGCGAGTTGGACCACAGATTGGCATCGACATAGGATACGTCTGTGTGACACCAGAAGGCGCGACTGATTATTGGGGGCGAGGGGAAGGGGTCTCGTTAAATATTTTCGGTAGGGGAGGGACCCTACCAGGGCCACCTCACTGCAGCTTTCGGATCATTTCATTAATTTGTTTTCGACATTTTTCATTTTATTAATTTTTTTAAATTTATATTTTATTAGAAATTTTACAATCTTCAACGTAGTTTTACTGTAATTTATGCATCTTACAACCTATTTATTTATTATTTATTAACCAATTAATTTATAATGTGATAGATTAAAAGCCTCTTAGTGTTTCACTGAACTTGTCATTATCAGCAACGTCAAATAGTTAGTCAAAAACGTCAATAGTCAAAATAGTTATGCCGAAATGTTTATCAATCAATTTTTCATTTTATTTATTTAAAATGCCCGCTTAAACAACTAATTTTATTTGTTTTACTGGTATTATGATTTCAGGCTACGTACGTATCACCGTAGGTTTAGTGAAACATTTCGATGCTTTTAATTTAACTCATTTATAAATTAAATTAAATAAAAACGTATTTTGGTTTACTATTATTTTAATATCATTTTCTTTTCTACGACATCATATCTACACTTGGATAACAACGCAGCGGCTTATGGGTTAATTCCAAAAACTGCATAATTTTTATAGAATAAAAGAAACACTGGCACAAGTGGCATGAGCAAATTTGTTGACCAAAGCGCTGGCCATGACGAATATAAAGATTTGGCCAACATGACTTACTAGCAAGACTCCACAAACTGACAATTTTTCTCTCATCTGCAAAAAAATATTTTGCCCCCTCCCCCTGGGTTTTGAGAAGCCGGACAACAGTTATCTCTTGTCCATGAATTGGCTTAACAGTTTTTTGCGCGCCCGTTTTCTTATTTCCACTTTTCCTTTTCTTCTAAACGCTTATTCGCGCCAGACACACTCACACACACGAGACATTCCGATGGTCATGCAACCAACAACGGACAAGGTGTGGGCCATCTCCGCAGGGGGTAACAAATTAAGAACAGGGGAAAGATGGGTGGTGGTGGGGTGGGATGCCATTAAGTGTTCACGGGGCTCGACACTCTTCAATGCGAGGCTGAACGGATTACTGCGTTTTTTTCTTACGAATACAAAATGCGAGAAAACAAAATGCTTCATTTGGTATGTGCTTTCAAGGAACGATGTCACGCATTCACATTTACAGTTGTGTGTGGATTACAGTAGGGGGGAGGGGGAGTAAGGGGTGAGGTGGAAGCTGTGGATTAACTATGGCAGGTTCTCTTCCAAGAAACGCCCACACATAAAGGTGACCAGCAATGGATACGTCGAAAAAGATGGGAGGGGGGTGGTCAGTATTTAAAGTGAAAGGGGGATTATGCAAAATGATGATTCAAGCGTGTTTTCCATACCACATAGTTTTGTTCTTGCCTGGCTTTAAACTCCGGATATTTCAGTTACATGGTCAAAGCACTAACGATTTTAATTAAGAGCTGTAATAGTTATTCGAATGAGAAGTATAGGCTACGCAAAATTGCTACATCGCTTTCCTAAAATGCCTTTTCTTGTAATATGCTCAATTAACTTAAATATGTAAATAAAAGATCCACGACGAGTTTAAGCAATATATATTGGCATCTTTGATTCGACCCGTTTATGTTGAAATTTAATGTCGAATCTCAATATGTTTAATCAAATATATTTTATAAGCAAAAATAAAAAGGTGGTTAATAATTTTATATGGTTGTTTACATCTTGGTACACATATATTTGCTCAAGATAAAAAGATTGGAGCCTTGTGAAATTAACTAAAAAAAATGAATGTATCCTTGACCAAGGTGTTGCGCTGCGTTTGAAAGAAGGGATCCCGAGACGTATGGAATTTTTCATTAAAAATGTTGAACGACCGAAATGTTTTACGTACCGATGGCTCAGTGGGTATGGTGACATCCTACGAAGCCGACGGTCCCGGGTTCGATTCCCGGCGCAGGCTTTCTTTTATTCGTTAGCCTGGGATACTGGCGTCACCCCTGAGCTTCCATTAGAGAGTCCAGAGCTTACGAGTGGATCCTGCAGTCTGGCTATTCCAGCTGCCATCCATCTTCCCATCCCTTCCCTGCCCCTCACATATCTCCACAGAGACACACGCTAGTGCAGTAATCCTGTAGTGCACTAGGCGCTACGGTGATTTAAAAAAAAAATTCGTTTCTCGAATTCTTTAACAGTACAGGTATAATATAGAGGCGATGCAAATAAGGAGTAAATTCATTTCTAGGAAATTCAATTTCGAAAACTCAATAAAGGCTAAAAAACGATTTGTAAAACGGCCGTGCATCAACCTCTATTTCATATATCAAACAGAATGTTGATACGGCTTGATCGTCATTACCGCCTTTTGTCCCACCTCCCCCTCCCCCCCCACCCCACCATCTTAGTTCATTCCAAATTACAAAGAGCACCACCATCAGGCTTCTAGTTTGCCGCCGCGGGGCCTACTCAAAACGCCACCTCAACTGTACGAATCCATTACTAGTCGAAGAAGCCCAGAGTTTAAAGTACCCCAGCAGCTATAGAGCTATTACGGCGCGCCGCGCGCAGTTATATGATGTGCATCAGAAATTCTAAAAAGCCGCCATAAATAAGATGGGGAGACATTGATGTCTTAAACATTCTGACTTATTGTGTGCGCCCGAGACGAAGGCGGCGGCGGGGCCGGCACGCTGTGAGAAGGGGTGGGAGGGGGATGGGGGAGGTCAGAACAAGTGAAACCCGCCACCCAAACCGCCAAATCCAAACACCATCACAGCAACTGTCGCAGGTACGTTAAATGTAAATCCCCGCCTCGCCAAAGGAGCTGCACCAATTTTTGAATTTGAGCGTCAGGTTTTTTCAACGAAACAGCAGACGTCCAGCTAAAGAACAAATTACAATTACAATATACACCCGCAAGCAGCCCCTTTTAGGGGGCCAATGGCGGGGATCAAAGACCAGTTACGGACAAAGATGGGGTTATCCCTATTTTAACAGGCTCTGTATTTGAAACTCTGTTAGATTGCTCCACTGCCGACACACCCTGGGAAAATAAGAATAGCGGTAGGCATCACACCTACACTGTAGCTCCTGTACTATACTAGTGTGCGCATATCTTCTACTTCTTTCTTTAGGCTGAAGGACAATTTTTGTAGCATTTTATACTTTGAGTATAGTGTTTGGTTGATTGATTCGCTGAGGCCTGAAGTTAGCAGTTTAACAAGAATAAGCAGATGGAAGCAATGCGAGCACGAAGAAAATGGGAAATCTTTAAAATTCGTGCTCTTAAAAGAGGCGACTTGAGGATTTCAGCATTGTGGTTCTCGAGGTGCTCCCTATGTGGTGCGGCGCAGATAGTAGCCATGCGACATAATGGGAAATGTGCCGACTACAGCGCTTTGATACAAGAGTCGCATTCAGGGTTGTTGGCACAGAATTCTGTCCACACACAATTTAGTGCGCACAAGATGGTGGAAATTTTGTTTTATTATTTCAATTTGTACACGCGAGCAGCCCCGGGTGGGGGGCCTATGGCGGAGGATTACAAAAAGGCTCTGAAGGATCGTTCGCCTGTCCTAAGCAGAAGTCAGACTTCCAGGGTTGCCCAACAACGAGTCTGAAATTTGAATCTGCATTGCAAAATCCTCCGTCAGGTGGCGATCTCGCTTGAGGGGGGGGGGAATGAGGTGGCACCACCGCCGCCATAGCGACGCCTTCTCGTAGCGTGCGCGCGAGCGCCTCAGACGACCATTTACTCGATCGAACGCTTTGCGAAAAATCAAACACAATTTACGATCGCAATTTGTCTAATAGTTCGCGCCGCAAAAGGCGAATTCATCCTCCCCTCTCACCCCACCACCATCCCCATCCGATTACATGAATAAGTGGATAAAAACCCCTCCCCCATCCCCATTTCCTTTCTGATTCATTAGCCGATAAAACAAGAGGCAAGAGCAAGTTTTCCTTTGTACAAGAGGTTTAGAAATTGAGGAACGCCATTTAAGATTCCCTTCGTGAAAGTGAGTCAGCGGCAGAGGATAACTGATCTGACGCCTCACTCGTTCTCTCGCCATTTGGGTGGGCCAGGTAGGTTGAGCCGCATAAACGAGCATTTTAAAATGATAGGTGGTTTGAATAGGCTAGTGTGCTAACTCCGGTTTCACGTGTTTGTACGTGTGTAACGGGTCCCGTTGTGCTGATTTGAGGCCACGCCTTTTTAAGGATTAATTCTTAGATAAAACCACCGCACATGATGCTTTTAAAAACCCATCCCGTGCTAATTCGAAGTAACACTCGTTATTTCATTCAAGGACTTCCAAAAATTGTGATTTTTAGACGCTACCATAACAGAAATATAAAAGAAAATACCATACAAGAAATTTAAAAATTAACTTACAATTTCAACTAATTTAAGTGGCGGAAAAGATATCCATAAGAAAAGCAATTCCATTCTTCATTATGTACGTGTACAGGGTTACTAAAAAAAAAGAGACCCACTACAAACGTAGTTATATTTTCTATAATATTGTACCGATTCGTTTAATTATTTTCATACGGCAACATAGTATCATGTAGTTTTGAATTCCAAAAGACAAATGGTGCAGCATTATGGCTACGTTCCAATATCGTCTGCTAAATAAGCAGAATGCGAAAATTGAGTAGTTCAAAATGGTATTTTAACAAAAAATGCTGTTGCGATTTAAAAAAAATTGCGAAAAAAACAATTACGATGCTAAGCAGCTATTAAGTGTTCCCCGACAAAGCTGGACTATCGGTAAGCTTAAAGATACTTTGAAAAATATAGGGAAATCATTATTATGAGGGACACCGTGAGATGAGTGGTCGCTAGCGCATTGTGCGTTCCACTGATAACATCGACCTAGTTGATAAAAATAGGCCACAATAACTTTTTTTCAAAACTAAACTTTTTATCAAAAGCATTCACCTAATGATCAACGAAGATTTGATATATGCTCCAACAACAAAACAAAGAATTGACATTTCAGCAGATGACTAATATTCCGCGTAAAATTAACCTTGACCATCACGTTATTGCCGCGTCAATCTGCAATGTGGCGCGTGCGACTTCGCGCGTGTGTGAAAGCCAAGAAAGTCATTTCGAAAATAAAATGAAATGACAAAGATGTTTGTATATTGGTACTGTATTTGTAAAAAAAAAATCAAACGAATCGATACATTATTATAGAAACTATAACGACATTTATAGTGGGTCCCATTTTTCTGAGCAAAAATTAAAACGAAACTTAATTGGTCAGCTAAGCAGTTCAAGAATTCGTGACGTCACACCATGTATAGCAATTTGCCTGTCCAGGTAGGGAGATAGAGGGGAAAGATTAGAAAAATTATGGTATTGGATGGGGGATAAAATCCCACCACAGGGAGCGGTCAGTCAGGCGTCCATGTCAGCTAACATGTGTGGTCAAACAACCCTCCTCCCTCCTACACGCCTACGTCTAGGTGTACTGGACATAACTTAGCGAGTTGTGTTGGTGCAAAAAAAAACTATATACAGGGTGTTGGCCAATGGATACCCCCAAAAAGGAACTAATGACACTGCACTAGTTTTCTCAACACTTAATGGAATAACACAGAACGCAGATGCAGATGAACGATGAAGATGCACGCCTCAGAGGTGCTGTGTGTGGGTTACGGTTTGAACGTTGGACCAAGATACCCGTGATCGCGAGTTCAAATTCCGACCAAGACTTTCAAAATTTTGAACGAATTCGCTTCGTATTTCAACTGAACGATTTCTACGACAGTGGGATACAAAACTTGCCAAGAAAAGTCGTAAAATGCATCAAACGCCAAAGACTATTAAATTATTTTTCTAACGTATATTTTCGTTGTTTTTTCATATGTTTCATTATCGGAAAAAAATAGGAGTCACTACTTTTGGTTCCTCCTACGCACATTATCATTACTCACTATTGTCAGACACGAGTTAGGTCAAGAATAGGCGAATATAGGAGAGATTGGAGTGACCTCTAAGTCCAATATTGTTGACGACATTTTCAACCATTTCTTTGTCGATTAGGAACTTTTTCCCCCAATTCGTTGGTTCTGGTCTACAAACGTTTGTGAAATGTTTTTTTTTTTTTCCTGTTGAAAAAAGTAAAAGTAAGCTCTGACGCAAACGCTGTTGTCTGATGTCAACAAATGCCGCCAACGAGAGAGAGAGAGACTTGACTTTTGTGGACGCGACAACATTGAATGAGTGTGCGCTATTGAGACCGGAAGTGGGTCACTAGGCCATCCCACCAAAAAAAACTCAAACAACCAAACATTCCCGATTCGAGACCCCAGATTACATAGGAGAAGAACTAGGGAACAAATAAGCATGATGCGAAAGATAACATACGTAGTACTGTATAGTGACGCATAGGCCCTGGATTCTCATTTAGGGTATTCTGGGTTATTGGTGAAAATATGTTTCCTCAAAAAGTTATGAAGCACCGAGTAGAGAGTATAGACATATTTTTAATTATTTCTTTGAAACGATTTTTTAGTGGCAAAGATGTTTATATGTTTGCTGCAGTGACATTTTGTGTTAAAATTACTTTTCAATTAGATCTGGCGACACTTCTCGCGCGAGACTTTTTGCAGTTAAATCCTCGCTTCAGCGAACGTCGCACGTGAAATAAAAAAGAGCAGCAGTTATGTACAGCAGCAGCGTCTTTTAGCTAAATCACACGCTTAGCTTTGATTCGGATTGCAACAAGAAGACTGCCACTAACCGCTCGGATTAAACATTTTTCACGTTTGTATTTCTTCTCTGTGGAATGCGAATTGGAGATCGACTAGGAAGCTTTCTTTCGTCACCGCGCCTTTGCACACCGCCCGGATCTTTCTCTGGAAGGGGGAAGGAGTGAAGGGGGAGGCGAGGGGTGAGATAACGCTTAGTGATTCTAGCTTTAAGGGTGGTCCCAAGAACGCGCGCCACCAACAACGCAAGCTAACATTTCGATCAAAAGAGAGTTAAGGGGGAGGGGAAGGGAGTGGCGGACTAGAGCCCACCCAGAGGTGTTAGGTGCCTTAAACACTGATTTCACGGTGGACACAGTTCGTTATATGTTAATTCATTCCATTGAACTCGTAGTAGTGCGTAGGATTTAATTTTGCAATAGATTTTCACAATAATAACACGTTGAAAATATCAGATTTTGTATCTCGTTTCGTCTTAAACACTGTTGCCCACACAATATTGAACGATGAAATTCTGCATGAACTTACATTTTTTTTGGAATTCGTAATACCGAGTCACACTTAAAATTAGGTGATAATCAGTTACCCTTGCGTTCTTTCTATCTCTAGAGCTTCGCATTTTAACAAGAAAATTAAGATGCTTACATACTTAAGTATGAGTATGGGCTAACCCAGGTTGCCTTAAGATCTGTAATGGATAAATTAATGGAACATAAGACGGAGGAAAAGGGTGTGTCAAGATCACAATCTTCGCGTCTAACAGTCATTTGTACGATTGATTTATCTCTCGTTAAACAAGCGCGGTCGAGTTGACGTATAGACAAAACATGTGATGGAGGTGGTGGTGGTGATGCATACTCTAGCACAGACTGCGCCTCAGACTAATACTTGTACAATCCAAAAAAAATTTTTTTTTGATTGGCTGGCTGGTGGAAGACGTGCCTTGGCATCAGGTCACTAACCATTTGTTCTCTCGGCTATACTCAACGTCCGCAGTCTTATTTTCAATCTTTGTTTTGACATAGTTCACGACGTTCACGACTAAACTACTCGTACATTAAAGCTTTTTTTTTTCAAAATTTATTTCGAAGAATTTTGGGTCTCAAACTAGGAAAACTGGGTTAAAAATGACATTTTCTGGTTCGCACAAAAATTTATTTAGATTATAAATTATTTGAAATATGAATACATCATACGAGCACATCTGCCATAAGTTGAGCACGTGGCTCTGTAATGGAAGACTCAAGGAATATTTGTACGACGCGCGCCAATCTCAAGAAAACGTTGATGACGTGTAACGTCTTGATTTGATGCGAAGTTGGCGGCGTTGTCCATGCTCACCACTTCCAAACAGACTCACCAACAAAAAGCAAATCAACAGCAAATTGCCGTTTGAGCTAAAGAAGTTAGAAAGAGGGGGAAAGAGAAAGCTAGAAGCCGACACAATTCATCATGAGGCTATTGCCTCTGAACACCCCGGGCGGCCTCGGCTAAAAAAAAAAGAACTTCACGAAACAAATTCGCCCAAGCTCTTTCGGAGACGAAAATCGATAAGCAGCGGTGGTGAAACATTTTTTGACGCCCACTCCCCCTCTAACCATCTCCAGTAAATTATGTCAATACAGTCGCATAATATTACCAAAGAATTTCTAGATTTTTTTTTTTCAAAAGTTATCCTCGAGTTATGCGCCCTCAGTACAACGAGGTAATGAATTCAAGATGATCCTCAAACCAGGGAAGACCGAGTCGGGGTTTGGCCCCGAAGTCCGAAGCTTAAAGCCGTATCGAAACATAATCTCGCTTTTTTTTTAAATGTACGTGCAAAAATAATTCCCTAAATTTCTAAAATACAATCAAAGGTATTACATTTTTTAAAACACTACAAATGTGAAACTAAAGTACGGGAGCACGCAGAGATAAATTTCAAATCAAGAACTAATAAACTTGCCTTTATTTCAATTCCCGATATAAATGCATTTATGCATCAAGCGATCACAAAAGCATCCAATTCCGCCTTCATAACTGGCTCGACATTCATGGTGCGTCTGCTTATCGAGTCAAGTCACTCAAAACCGAAATCAAGACAATTGCCTGCGCGGGGGCGCCCTAAAAATAAATAGATAGAGCACAAAGACAGTGAAGGAGGTGGTGGTGGTGCTCTGTTAGTTTGGGAGTGAATGAATGTGGGCGACGCGACGGACCATTCCACCAATTTGACTCGTCAAGTGTCCACCTACAAGAAAGAAGCTGTGGGTCGTCGTCAACCACGCTGACTTCCCGCCAAATCCACCCTCGGAATCCCGTCCCCATGGTGATAGGAAGGGAGATTGAGGGGGGAGGGGGGTGACGCCCCCTCCATCCGCCCAAATTCAAAGTGGACCCGCGCCAATTAATGTCAATTACATTACCTCGCCACCTTCTTGCTTCCCCACCGAGTGTAGATAAAAACACACCCACTCAAAATATCGTGCAGCAGTGGTTCACGTCCTTCAATACCCAATTTTCTCCCCTTAAAACATGCAAAATTTACGAGCTTCCATTTTTGTTTTAATCAAAATAATTTTCTTAACTCTCCGGGATTTGGTCACACCTACATAGCGTCCCGTGCGACGCAGGAAAAGAGCAGTTATCTCCATTTACGCTGAATTGTATCGCAGTAGTGAAACCGCTCGAGAAATTAGCCGGACAAAAACATTAGATCCTGTTCACACACCCCCGTTCCCTGACGAAAGCACACGCGTAGTTGGATGGCCTTTTTCCTCGCAACTTACACTGTAGCTTCGCGAGTCCAACATGAATCTACACCAAAACAACAGATCCCGACTGGCGCCTCTTTTAATTCCACTCCCTTCTCCTTCCAACACCCTGTCTAGCGTTCACTCAAAAAATTGTTCAGTTTTGAACTGTGTCTTATCGCATGTCACAACACATGTTGAACTACAACTTCAAAGATATGGAATGCGTAAACTAAACGAGCGCTCCATCAATTAACACGTAACATGACTTGATTCCTAAACAACGATTTGGCTGTGACGTCGTGATCAAATGCTAAACGCGCCCACATAGATGGCGCTGCAGACAACGAAAATAATTTATGTTCGACCAAACGCAGCTCAGTGCGGTGGACCCAGATCTATGTACGTTTTATGGAACGGGTACTGGTACTAGGACTGGTATTGGTATTGGTATTGGTATTGATATTGGTATTGGTATTGGTATTGATATTGGTATTGGTATTGGTATTGGTATTGGTATTGGTACTGATACTGATACTCTGGTACTGGCACTGGCACTGGCACTGGCACAGGTACTGGTTCGGAAAATTTTAGAATCAATTCATTTTCAATTCAAGATTTCAAGATCAAGATTTTCAATTCAAGCTGCTGAAAATTTTAACCCACAAGTGGTTATGACGGTGCTGCGCCGCAACTCAATAGGTTAACATAAAATTTCATAATTTTAAATCAGCTTTGAATTTGAAGCCGATTTTTAAACCAGAAGATAGAGAATGAAATTGCGCTTTTTTAACAAAGTGGCAGCTATGTACTGGCATTTTTTGGAAAACATGCACACTGCAAAGTTCAAAAATCATGACAAGAAAAATGACTAACCACAAAAGGGGTTAATACAAATAAATAAAAAAATAGACCCCGAAGTCTATAAGGTAGTAGAACCCAAAACACAGTAGCCCACACACAGTAGGCCACACACACAGTAACCCACAGTAGAACCCAAACGAGCTAAACATTTTCGGTGCACCCAACCCGTGGCGTCGGCCCCGGCCCTTCCCCCTCCCTCTAACCCCAACCCCAGCCGCCACCCACAAACACCGCCCACTTGGTCCGCAAGATGTGCAGCACATCCACATATGTATCAAGGCCGATCGGGACAAATACGGCTATTATGAAACCGGGCTATACGCTGTAGTCTCTTTTATCTTTGGCTTTGCGAATCCTGCCATCCGTGACTTTGTGAATGTAAGAACTCAACGTTAAATTTAACCAAGACCGGGATCCCGTGATATGACCAACGTTTTTTTTTCAACGGTAATGCACGTTAGGCTATATTTTCCCAGGCACAACCGGGACAAAAGTCATGATTTCCCAGTTTTCTGATAAATACCCCCCTTATCCCGGGCGGAACCGGGCACTTTTTTTTAGTTATTTATAAACCACTGTAGTGCTAATCATTACAGGATTTATACCCCTCGTGTCGCTATGGCAATATGTGAGGGGCAGGGAAGGGAAGGGGAATGGCAGTTGGTATAGCCAGGCTGCCTTCAAGCCTAAGTTCTGGAATGTCACATCTTTACCATCGGTGAAATGTAATGAACCAGAATCTGTTGACGAGGGTCAATGTCGCAATTCCATTCGGCAGTGATAAAATAGTTTCAAATTTTATTGCGCAATTGTATTGACCAGTGTGATGAGAAGGGTCAATATCAGAATGTATGTGTGTGGGCGCTGCTTGGCATTTACTTTCACATTTTTTAAATCTATCTTGATCGCATTAAGAAGCACCATTTAACTTTCTACGCTCCTTTCATCTATATCCGAGCGACTACCCAAACGCAACATCGCCCTAGCCATCCCACCCCAGCCAGAAACTCTGACGTCAGGAGATTGAAAAAGCTGACTAGTCATTATCTAACAGTTGGGCGTCCTTCACGCCTCTCTGCACGCACGATCCTATCACTGCTACCATACGAGTAACTCGGTCGATGAAGAATCGAGATGCGCGACACCAAATATTATTATTATTAACATTATTATTGAAGCTAAAATTTAATTTGTAATATTTATGGAATTGTAGAACTTAACAAAAAACATAACTGATTTTATAAGAAACGGGTCCTATCATCTTCAGTTAGTTAGATTTTATTTACGTTTTATCAGTTTTCTCAATTAATAAAAGCATGTCGGGTATCACTAAAACATAAAGAGAAATAGCCAAAATGTTCGTAAATAAGTACTCTCTTTGTAAAAGAAAAATTCAAACGATTTAAAATATAAATAAATATAGTTAGGTCTGATATTTTATTATTATTATTTTATGAAGCAGGGTGTACAATACCGTAGAAGTTTTCCGTAGAAGAAGTCTCGCAAGCAGCCCTGAATGTGACTATGGCAGGGTCAAAAGGACCGGTCCAGGACGAATCTCGTAATGTTCTATTTTAACTGGCTGTATATAGACGGAAAAAATATACCAAGTGGGATAAAAATGACGTCACACATGAATGCCGAAAGCAACAATCGACAATGGAGACCTAACACGGACATGTTTGGTTCACGCCACCTTCAAAAACAAACACAAATTAAAAATAATGTTGTGCTGCTCGCAGTAGAATTACATACCCTTCCATTTGCGTGACTAGTAGTGCTACCTGCGGACCCACTCCTCCCCATCCCACCCCCTCCGCGCCACTGACCGACTGACACGAAAGTGGTTCGCACGCGCCACACAAGGCGCACGTGCGCTTGACCAACGTCACACGCACGCGCACACGCCTATTGCCGTCGGCACGTGTTGCTCTATCGACAGTTCGGCTGATGACGTAACCGCATGACGAGTAGCATGCTCAGTGAAAAAACCTGCTCAGGCACTTAACGCTTTGTTTTTTCTTTTCCAATTAGGTAGCGAGAGCCAGACACAACTGATTCGATAAAGAAGCTCACCGGTTTCTATCATTACAAGAAAAAAACGACTCGTCAACTCTCAACTCCACTTGCTTAGTAATCGCTTAGTTTCGGCAAAAGTAAAGCATCATTTCGCGCTAGAATTATTTTATTTTCCATTCACACTGTGAAGCGGGTGTGATTGTTAACGGGAACCAGGTTTGATCCGAATACTTGGTAAGTAAGTTGAATAACTGTTAACATGAAAATTGTTAACATGAAATTTGAATAAGCGACAGCAAAACTTGAAAACACATTGCCTAAGCGACACGAGGGGTACAGAATATCTAGTAGTGATATTTACTACAATGATCAGGAATTTTAAAAAAAGTGGTCCCGCAAATAGCTCTCATTGAAACACGCAAAATTAAAACTAAACGGCCTCGCCGGCAATGTGCGCCTGTCTTAAACTGACCGAACAAATAAACAGCGTCCGCATATGCTACCCACCAAACTAGCATCGCAGCATTAACAAATCGTTAATAGTTAAAACATCCGGGCATCATTCAACGTTTTGGAACTTTCCAGCCACATTTGACAGCGTCGCGTAGGAAGTCTCCTCTAGTTTCGTAGAAATCCACAACTAGCATTACAGCGGTGTAATGTGTAATTGCTTCGCGTCAAGGGGCAGCAACGCGCTCTTCGGAAAGGACACCTCTCACCATGCAGCGGACACTAATTACTACTATTAGCAAACCTTCAATGAGGGGCACCAAAGACCAACTTACTATAAAATAAAACAGAATTTTTGCCATTTTGTGTGCACAAATTCTTGTGACAAAAACTCTGACGCAAAAGCCACGCTGGGACGTCATGATAGTAGCAAATATTCGAACGAAGCCTGCGAAAGTGCTGCCTGTCCTCTACAGGCTTAAGCGCTAGTTTTCCATCAACCAACACTTGTAAAAACCTGTCGACGTCACCTATCGATGGTCTGACGGCAAGCCACCTTTCACGCATGGACGACAACATAACTATGAAGCAGCACGAGTCGTTTTACATGCGCCCCGTTCATACGAACAATGTTTTTTTTAAGCAATCGTCGGGCCATTTAAAGACACGAGCGAGGCTGGCATATTAATGAGTCAACCTTTGGTCAAACCGCACTCGATCCGTTACTTTTTTTGCACCAACAAAAGCAACAGTTGTTTTTATGATCGTCGTCGAATCCCCATACATATTATTTTGGTTATACGACGACCGCACTCTTTAGTGGTGTGCTTAAACCAATTCGTATGAATATAAACAATGGTGTTTGACCATCATATGAAAGAGGTCAACACACAGAGAATAGGATTTTGCTTTTAAAAAAATCGTTTACGGTATGTATTTTTACTGAAAAGCTAATAGTCACAAAGGTTCGTGAATAAAGGTCACATTTAAATGTCACCTGCATTTTTTATATAAAACTGTTAGCAAACGTTTTTTCGTTAACAAATTTACAGGTGGCGATCTGATAATTTCTTCTGACCTTGGATTAATACCCAGTCATGTGTCTTTAACTGTGACCTGACATGATACAGGTACGGGTACCACGGTCGGGTTACACACAACGTTATGATGTCGTCACCGATGGCTCAGTGGGTATGGCGACATCCTACGAAGCCGACGGTCCCTGGTTTGATTCCCGGCGCAGCCTTACGTTTATTCGTTAGCCTGGGGTACTGGCGTCACCCTTGAGCTTCCATTAGGGAGACCAGAGCTTAGGGGTGGTTCCTGCAGTCTGGCTATTCCAGCTGCCATCCCTCTTCCCTTCCTTGCTCCTCACATATATCCACAGAGACACGAGGGTGCTGTAATCCTGTAGTGCACTAGGCGCTACGGTGAATTAAAAAAAAAAATTAGGCTAAGTTGTAGCAGCTTGACTTACACACGTTTAATCAAATCTCATTCCTATCTAATAAATTATTCCAATAAATTTCATTAGAAGGAACATGAACAGGCGCTCAAATATCCAATTTCTATAATGCAAATTGCTTCACGATCGAAAGCTTAAGAAAATTGCACGTCAAGATGCCAGATCAATTATTGCAGATTTGCAGGTGTATCTTTTAATTTCAATCGGAATGCCGTGATTTCCAGTCTTATCATCCGCACCGTGTACATGCTGCGGCTGTTACGCAGTGCAGAAAAGTGACAAACGTTCTGTTGCGCTGGGGAGTGTTACTGTTTCCGAGAGGATAAAAGCATCGATCGTGAATTGACATGCGATCCTATAGCGAGGGTTCTGGGTTCGAATCTCGGTGTTTATGGCATTAAAAAAAAAAAATATTCGTTCAGCTCAAAATTTCAGGATTTCGGGATATTTTTTTTGATAAATTACCGTAGTGCCTAGTGCACTACAGGATTACTGCACCCTCGGATCTCTATGAAGATATGTGAGGGGCAGGGAAGGGATGGGGAATGGCAGCTGGAATAGCCAGGCTGCGGGATCCACCCCGAAGCTCTTTAGTCTTTACTCCCTAATGGAAGAGTGACGCCAGGACCCTAGGGGGGTCCTGACTTGCAAGCAGACATATGTATTTGAGGAATCAATGTTTAGGTTACAGAGGATACGCAATGGAGTCCCTCACTAAGCATTTCGCTGATAAATTAATTCTATAGTCGGCAAAACCGATATCACTCCGCCTCATAAAGCAAATAGTTTAATAACATTCGAATTTGAACAAATGACGAATAAATCAAATTGCATGTAATTTTTATTTAAAAAAAATGCAATAATGATACTGAAATAGAAATTATAATTTAAATTAATTTCTTTGTTATGTTTCGAAATTTTTATCGAAAGACAAAAAAGCAAACTACCAGGGAACATTACATCAATATCCCATTCATACAAGATTTGAAAATTTCCGTTACAAGCTCGAAAACCGTTACTTTTCGTATTCGGATTATCCATTTGCGCCCTGTAAATTTTCAATGATGGTCCTCTATTGAGTCCGCAATAGGTGCACTGCGAATCCGCCGCCGCCGTCATATAAATTGCGAGCTCTCGCTACCGCTCATTATCACTTACTTGTCCCTCTGTACGCTCGTTGTACTCTCTCAAGTTACGATGCCGCCCGCAACCAGTGGAAAAGCCGCCAAGAAAGCCGGTAAGGCCCAGAAGAACATCACGAAGGGCGATAAGAAAAAGAAGAAGAAGCGCAGGAAGGAGTCTTACGCCATCTACATCTACAAGGTGTTGAAGCAGGTGCACCCCGACACCGGTATCTCCAGCAAGGCCATGTCCATCATGAACAGCTTCGTGAACGACATTTTCGAGCGAATCGCCGCCGAGGCCTCTCGTCTGTCCCACTACAACAAACGCTCGACCATCACCAGCCGAGAAATCCAGACGGCCGTCCGACTCCTGCTGCCGGGAGAGTTGGCCAAGCACGCCGTCTCTGAGGGAACCAAGGCTGTCACCAAGTACACCAGCTCCAAGTAGATTACAAAAGACTAGTCCCAACTTTTGATTTCCAGATATTTTAACAAAAACAAAAGGCCCTTTTCAGGGCCACCACATTTTGTGGAAAAAGATGCGTTTGTTACAAGTGTTTAATAACTAAATGTAATTTTTCTCAACAAAATCTGAGTCATTGGATTCTTTTGGAGCTTATAGCATTTATTTGGCGCTACGATGATTTAAAAATAAAAAAATCTTAAGGCACTAATATATTTTCTCTTTAAAGTTTTGTGTCTCTAATTTTCAAATGTGAATGCAACACTTCAGCAAATGAAGTGTAATCGAAATAAGATAAAATAAAGATACAGAGAATCTCTTTAATTTCTAAGGCTTTAAAATAATTTCCTGACTTACAGAATCTCTTAATTCACCACTTTCTATAAACCTTAGCAAAAGTTAAACTTTCAGATTATATTTTAGTACCAAGATGGCCAATAATTTTATTTATTTTTCACGGCTATTAAAAATGGATCACTGGTTCATCATTCCTCTACCTGACTGATTAAAAGTGTCTTACTATCGGACTTTAATATCGCTGATTTTATTTATGTTAAATCAGTTTTTCTCAATTACAAATTTTAATTTCAAGCACGATACTCTGAATCACCATTAACTTGTTGCGTCTGCTCATGTCCCCTTTGATACGTGTTCGTTCGGCGAGCATGGGCGTAATTAAAACAACCCTTTATAAAGCGAAGATAACACGGTGACGTCAAGTGGTCGCGGGTCTTTGCGATGCCGGCCTCGATCTTTGGCGTGTATCGTGGAGAAATGCAGCAACTAACATGACGTCACAGTATTGGTCTTTGCTGAAAAATGGTTTTGGTGCTTTTTAATTCTTGCGTCATGTTGGACTGCCACACTAGTGGGGTCACAGTCTGGCCCCGCTAGCCGCCATTTTGTACGTCGAGCAAGGAAGGTGGAATATTGTTTTGTGCTCCGACAATGTTTTAGTTACTTCGTGAAACTTTCAAATTTCCTTTCCTCGTTGTTTTTCGCCAAGAATAAAACGTTTCTCTTCGCGAAGTACTTTTAATCTGAAAGAAAATGTCAGACAACGCCTACGGTCATGGCATTTTCAACGATAGCGATGGTCAGTCTAACTCCGACAATCTGGCATTTCGTCCAATTATGCCAGACAGGGAGCCTAGCCCGCTGGACGTCAACGTGTCCCACCTGCCGCCCGAGATCCTGACCACCATTTTCGGACACCTGAAAGTGGCTGACCGTTGCCGGGCAGCAGGCGTATGTACTGGATGGCGGAGTCTCGCCTACCTACCGTCCCTGTGGCATGACGTCAAACTAACCATGCACACCAGGCCGGTTAATTTCGAACCCGTGTTCCAGAGTCTGAATCTCCGGAACATTGGCCATGTCGAGACTTCCGATGAGACAGTGCTGGACACAGCGGCCCACTACATGCCCAACCTGACCGGACTTATCCTCGATCGTTACATCGTGACTGAGTTAAATTTGCCCGGCAGCCTGCTGGCACGGATGCCTAACCTGACGCGACTTGACCTGCCCAAGGCTTACGAAGTCACAGACCGTACTGTGGAGTTGATCGCCCTGCATCTCAAGAAGCTGGTCCGGCTGAACTTGGGTGGCTGCGTCTTGTTGAAGGACATGGCGCTTTGGTATATCGCCGACGGACTTCCGGCCCTCAAGTGGCTGAATCTTGACAACTGCAAAGGGCTGTCCGACGTTGGAATTGGCTACCTGTCCGGCCGGGACGTTGGTAATCCAGCCGGAATTCCGGTGCTGGAGTACCTGTGTCTGACCAACATGTCCCCTGGTGATGTTACCAATTTGTCACTTCAATATTTGGGCAAGGGGCAGACCGGTCTGTTGGCGCTGAATATCGGTTCTGGAGAGTGGGTCACGAATGCCGGAATAGCCCACCTGGCCAAGATGAGCAAGCTGACCAAACTGAGGGTGCGCGGCTCACTGGTCACCAAAGTTGGTCTAGCCCACCTGGCCAATGGTAAGTTCAAGCTAACACGACTGGACCTGATTCGCAGCCAACTGGACGATGTAGGACTGGAGTATCTCGGACGGATGACTCACCTGTTGGAGCTTAATCTGACCGGATGTCATACGATGGGCAGCGGCCTGGCCTGCCTGACCATCTTCGGATCCAAACTGAGGATGCTGGACTTGTCTCTATGCCTCAGTCTGACGGACGCGGACATGAAACACGTGGCTACCTTGAAGGATCTGCGGGAACTGCGCCTGGTGAGCAACCAGGTGGGCGACTACGGAATTGTTTACCTGGCTGCGGGAGGATCCAAGGTAAGATTGCTGGATAATGACATGGGCGCCAGCAGAAAATTTTCCAGGGGGGT
>JAUJYS010000322.1:0-25194 GCA_033995665.1 Melogona broelemanni | reverse complement strand
CGCTTTCTACGCACCGCGCCTTACTCCCTATGCGTAAGTCGCGCGCGCGCGGATCTTGCTACGTAGCGTCCAAACGGTATAGGTCTGCCTGTCTGCTCATGGTCTGTGAAAATTACAAGCGCTTCTGTACTGTATTTTTATTTTGGCATACATGTATTTTGAAATATTTGGAATTCCCTTCAAACAAATATTGCCAGAATGCCACGGGGCGGCGATTACCTTATCTAAATATTTTTGTACCAGTTTCGAAAGCTGACGCATGTAAGGCTTGATTCATTTTCCATTTTAGCTTGAACAGCAGGTAGCAAAATGACTTGGACACTTGCCTATTAATCTAAATCATATCTATTGAGTTTTTCAAAACAGATTTTCTTATCATTGTCTTACCTAGAGAAACGTGACAATATATTGTCACGTCAGTAAATATATTTACTCTACAATGTCTGCAATTAGTTTGACTTTTGTGAGTCTGGATTCTCGATAGCTGTGAGATCAAGGATTCTGGGGGTCAGGGTCATAGAGCTTTAGAAAATTATTTAAAGGCTTTCTGAACCTTCTGGCGGTATCTATTTGAAGATGATTAATTGCGAAATCATAATCGCAATCGTAGTGGGACATTATCTTCCACCCAGACTGAAATTCATTATTCATGGTTTATGTGGTTACTCAGGGTTACCGAGAATATTTCTCTATATTATATCGGTTGATACCCGTATATAGTCGGCCCCCAGTGGCTCAGTGAGTATGGTCACATTCTACTGAGCGGGTGGTCCTGGGCTCGATTCCCGGCGCAGGCTTTAGTTTATTCGTAAGCCTGTGGTACTGGCGTCACTCCTGATCTTCTTCCATTAGGGAGTGTAGAGCTTAGGGGTGGATCCTGCAGCTTGGCTATTCCAGCTGCAAATCCCCTTCCCTTCCCTGCCCCTCGCACATCTCTATAGAGACATGAGGGTGCAGTAATCCTGTAGTGCACTAGGCACTACAATACTATATTCGCCTGGCCAGTCTTATCGACCACGATTGTTCGTACGCCAAAGACCGGACAATTATTTCAATGCATGTACACATAGCAGGAATAATTAATCGTTGCAATTTCTTTTAAGCAATCCAGTTGGGTTCGTGAGGGTCGATCGATAAGTCAAGTGGTGGCGCGGCGCCTCCCAAAAAAAGGCACGACCTTCGAGTAAACGCGTACGCGGCACCACTGACAACCCCTAGTCAGATCTTCTTGGTGACAAGTGTACGTGACGGAGCGTTCGTGTTACGATCGAAGTTAGAGCAGATCAGCAAGTCATCAGTTATCAATCATCGGGACTCTATCAACTCCGGTACAGATCAGGGCCTGGCATCAGGGGCGGACTAGTTATACCGAAGGGCCCGGGTGGGAGCTAACTCCAAGTGGCCCTGACTTTCCCTGATCAAAATAAAAATTTCCCCAGACTACTTTAAATTAGCAGTATTGTTTCGTATAACTATTCTTGTTATGTAAAAGAGAATACGAAAATCCAGGACAAGACCAGATATGAAAGACGACGAGAGCTGTCGAGGCTCACAAGCATAAAGCTTAAACAGATAAAAACCTTTACAAAATATGTGCAGCGTCGTTATGATAACGAACTAAACCTTACCTTACGTTACTGCTCGAAAATTTTAAAAATTTTGTAACTTACATTCTCCGTATACGTATTTCGCCCTATTTCACGCCCTCATTCAATTTTTTGTAAAGGTTTAATCTGTTTTTGCTTGATGCTCGTGAACCTCGACAGCTCTCGTCGTCTTTTATATCTGGTCCTGTCCTAGTCTCTTTGATTTCAAATTAATGAGAACTTGTCAACTTTTTTTGGTGGGGGCCCAGTCGGGTATTTTTTTAGGTGGCCCGGGCGGAAATCCCCGCCCTGTAGCCCGGGTGAGTCCGCCCCTGCCTGGCACTATTCTAGTCGTCCTCATATATCTAGTCGGAATGAAACGGTTGTCGCATCATTTTCATTACTGACACCGCCGAATCTCCCACGTAGCAAAAAGGTAGCTGCTTATTTATTTATTTTCTTCTCAATTTCTACTCGGAGTAACATATAACAACGACCCAATGGACTAGATATTTGTGCGCTGAAACGTGGAAACTTTAAAGTTACAATCGACCACAGGCATGGGCCTTAACATCCATTGTGTTTGCTGGGGGGCGTACCGAGGATAAACGACGATTTCAGTGGTTGAGGGACATGCCTGCAATCGTGTATGTCTTTCTGATTTGTGCGATGTGCAACTTGGCTATTTTCTCCATGCCCTTGTGTGGTCTTTTAAAATAATTTTCTGTATCCGTTGTTGCATGTTGAATGTTGCGCATTAATGCTTTTTGAATCGATATTTGCCAACGCCACGCACCAGGAACTCCAGCCAAACTGCAAGCCCAGTATCGTCAACCGCAAAAAAGATGAACCTTCGCCCCTTTTATGTTTTCAAACGCGGCAGTTTCCTGTTTTCCCCGAATCGGCCTGCATCTATCGCGTGACGATTTCTAATTTACTGATTTTGTTCAAATGACGATTTTCACTCGCGAACTCTGAAACGTGACGATTGGTGTGTTTGTGTCTTGTCAACCAGTGTTGGGTAGGAACGGAACTGAAAAGTTCTGTTCCTTGGAACTGCTTTCTTTTTTGAACAGGAACTTAACGCCCAAGTTCTTTTTTTAATTTTTGAGGAACTGAAATTGGAACTGCTTCCTTTTTTCATCTGAGTACCAAGAACTGGAACTGATTCCTTTTTTCATCGGAGGAACTGGTTAATTTTCTCACTTGTGAAACAAGACCTGGAACTGGATCCTATTTTCATGAGAGGAACAGGAACTGGAACTGGTTCCTTTTTTCATCGGAGGAACTGGCTAATTTTTTTTATTTGTGAAACAAAACCTGGAACTGGATCCTATTTTCATCAGAGGAACTGGAACTGGTTAATTTTTTCACTTGTGAAGACTTGGAACTGGATCCTATTTTTCATCAAGGGAACTGGAACTGGTTCCTTTTCAAAAAGGAACGAACCCAACACTGCTCTAAACCATGGATCGCGGCAAAAAGCAGGACGCCGCCGAGCGAGAGACAATTTTAGCCATCGCCGAAAAAGTGGGAGTGACCCTGACGACCGTTCGACGCGTCGTGGCCGCCTGGCGGCGTTCTCAAACGCCATCCCTACTCAAACGGGGACGTCTCTTCCGCCCGAGCGAGCCAAAGGAGGGCGCCACCGTGGCTTGTCCGCTATGTGCACTGCACCGCGCTCAGCCTACACCACCGAGTGACATGTCGGCATTGGGTCAGCTGGATAAAACGAAAGAGAGAGTTGGTCAACAACTGTCGTCGCTAGACAGGTAATATGTGTGGGGATGAGGTGTTTCGGAACTGGAGTTAGAATAAATTGAGCAGAGCCTGGCAACCAAGTCCAATCATTTTTTTATTAAATAAATACATCTTTGAGAGTCCTAGTAAATAAATACATCATTTTTCATGCAATGTTTGAGCCGTGAACGGAAATAAAAAAAAACAGAATTTTCTCGTTTTTTTATCGGCGTAGAACGTCGAGTAAACTAGTAGCTGCGACGCGATGCTTGTGATCACTCGTGATAGATCTGTGTACAACATCTGTGACATTGAATTACAAGATTTTAGTACCTCTTTCCCCGCGAAGTTATCAAGCACGACTAGCGTGACCATTGTTCTAACCTTTAATGTATTTAAATCTTGTAATTGAATGTCAACGCATTTAATTAGAGTTTTCAGTACACCACCATCATAAACTAACGTCCGAATAACACGAGGTCGCACAGTAAAGTTTTTGATTAGGAAAATAACCAGCAGCACATAATGTGTCAAATAAGCTTATTTATAAAGAATAATCGTAATTTATGAACATCTTGTTTATAAAAATGACCCATCCTACACGTGACTATCGATTTCTGAGGATTATTCGATCCTTTGGTATCCCCAAGAAAAATACACCACTATCAAATAATTATCCAGCATCACATAGGGTGTGAAACAGGCTCACCTCTCGCATTACTCTAACTCCAGTTGAAATAAATAGAGATCGAGCTGGTGCCACGACGTCCCACATACCACCTGCTGGTCCCAACGAGTATCCAGTGACTCGAGAGCATCAACCTGCTCCCCGGAAATCCGGCAAGGGACCGAACATCACCAAGGAGCAAAGAGTAAAAATCGTAGGCCTGGCGCGGGCCGGCTACTCCCTGACGCAGATCGGCCAACGCTTGGGCCTGCACAAGAGCACCGCCTCCCGCGTGGTCCGAGCCTGGCGAACCGACGCCAGCCTGGAGGGAGGCAGCAAGAAGAAACGTGGACGCAAGCAAGTATCCTCGATGGAAGCGGACGCCACTCTTTACGGACTCATCTTGGACCGGAGTGAGACCACCAATCGGGATCTGGCTGTGAAGTGGCGGGAGATGACGGGAACGGTGGCTAGTACTGCAACCATGCGAAGGAGACTCCGGAAGATGGGGCTGAGTGTTAGAGGTACGAATATTCCTTGCTCGGTACTGGATGCTCACCACGTGACACAAAACCACACGCGCTTCCCGGGGTGACCAGATTCGAAGGTATCGGCAGTGTGACCAGATTCGAGTGTATCCAAGTGATAATGTTGAAACATGGACAAAGCTAGTTGCTGAATCGGGTCTTCAGTTGACCTCTTCGAACTGACCCTGAGCCCAAATTCACCAGTGATATAGGAACTGTCTTGAAACATCTCGGTTGGTTTCTTCGCGGCGTCGAAAAAAACTAGCGCAACTTGTTTGTCAATAATTTAATTGTTTACTTAGTTATTTTTATTATTTTTTGTTTAAAATGCAAAAATAATTGTGACCTTCACCCTACAATTGGAGATATTATGCGGGGCAACTAACTGTCTTTCTATCGAGCATAATATATAATAAATAATAGTTTCCGCCAGTTTGGGTGCACAAATTCTTGTGCGCACAAAATCCTGAATGCGCAGCTGCAGCGTCATGATGCTAGCAATATTCGAATGAAGCCTGGGAATGTGTTGCCTGTCGTCTAACATGCTTAAGCGCTAGTTACAAATAAATTAAAGTTTATTTGTTATTTAATTTGAGTTCGTCTTAACTTGTGGCTTTGGCGAATAGGCCCGTAGTTTTTCATTTTAAATGGCATGATAATTAAATTATTTGATTGATTCACAAGCTGAAACAATAGTACAATTGATCTATTTGTCTGAACTTGTGGCTTTGGCGAATAGGCCCGAAATTTATCATTTTAAATGGCATGATAATGAATTGATTTGATTGATTCGCATCCTGAAACAATAGTACAATTGATCTATTCGTTTTGAATTCAGCTCTGTTCTAATGTTGCTCAATTTGCCTGCTAGTCTCAATTTTTTAAAAAACACCGTCGATATTCATAGCCATGAATGCCATCGCTCTCCTCTACCAAACACTTCAATAAAAAATACGTTCGTTTATTCATTGGACTACTAGCTGGCAGGTGCTGTGTTGTACATGGGGTTGACAGTTTCTCGCGGCGATTTTTCCAGCGGCTACTTGGAATTGAATCGATTGTGTGGTGAATCTATATTTGGTATCTGTCGATTGTGAACGACCTCTGAATTCTGCTTGCGCTCTATATATTGTGCGGTTACGTTCGCTATCAAATCCTATATCGGAAAATACTGTTGATATATTTTATATCTTGAGAAATCTGGACTATATGTGAGTAATTATAATGATGAAGTGGTCGTAGGAGCCGTATGCAGACACATAAGAGATGAAGGGTCCGTGACTAAGGATATAAACGGCAACAATTGTAAACGATCTTAATATTTTACAACAAAGCTAGTTGTACAGTGCTTAATAACGTAGACTAAATTTAAGTGAACAATACGGGGGTACGTTGCTACCACGTGTGGGAGCTGACATAGGTTGATGATGCAGCAAAGATGGCGGGGATGTTCTTGTTGTTTCCCTCGTTATCAATTAAACCTCAATTATTTGATTGAACTTTATATATTGTAATATAACGATGTACAATGTATAAATGATGTACTAGTGTCAAATTGGTACAAATTCAATATTTTGTCAAAGCAAGTAAGAAAAATGGAGAATTTAACAAGATACCTTAATTACTTGATTTTGTCACTCTTGTGGGCGTGGGGTTGGTTTTGTGTCTCGTCCGTGAGCTGGTGAGCAATTACAATTACAAAATGTTGATGACGCGTTCAGTCTGTGTGTTTGTTGTGAGATGACTGATTGTAAATGTGGCCTTTTTTCTCCTCCAATGCTAGCTTCCAGAATGGCCGACAAGAGAGTAATTTTGGTGACCGGTGGTTCCGGTATGGTCGGTCAAGCGGTCAAGACAATTGTCGAGAAGGAGGGATCGCCTCTCGACACTTGGATATTCGCCTCGTCGAAGGAAGCCAACTTGACGTGAGTCTTAACTTGTTTTTATTTTACTTTATTGAACTGAAGCTCTTTATGCCATCTCGTATGCTTCAAATTTGCCGGAATGTTTCGTATTCATTCTACTGTATATTTTTTGTAACTGTTGATGGGAGCTTGCCAGGTTTTTTTGCGCAGTTCCTTTTAAAAAGGAACTGGAACTGGTTTCTTCTTTCATCGAAGGAACTGGTTCCTTTTCAAAAGGAACGCACCCGATACTGCTGAAAGCCTCCCCATTGGGAAGCAGTCAGTCGTACTATAAATGGAACTGGGCCAAAAAAAATACATTTACCTATTTGACATTTACCATAAAACACTTTAAATTTTATCGAGCTCGTTGTGTGGTGGTGGTGGTGTTGGCCACAGGTGGCTCATTCCCATTCATTGATTGTTTCCTCTCCTCTTTGGTCGTTGTCAGGGATTTCGAGCAGACGCAGAAGTTGTTCGCCAAACACAAGCCGACGCACGTGTTGCATTTGGCAGCCATGGTCGGCGGTTTGTTCCGCAACCTCACCTACAATCTGGACTTCCTGGTTAGTTTACGTCAAATTGAGCACTCTTCCCAACCGTTATATGGAAAATATTATGTAGGCAAACGTATTGAAGAGCTAGGATATTGACGAGAAAATTATTAAAATAATTGAATATATTTTAAAACATTCAATTCATAAATCAACTAGCGAGTCGAAAAATAATTATTTTATTAAATTGAAATGCTTAATTTTAATTCACTTCAAATTTAAAAAATAATTAACTATTAGTTTAAAATATTTTTAAACATGGGTTTTTTTTTTAAATAAATTTTAAATATTTTTTTAATAAGTTACCCAGTTGGGTTCGTGACGGTCCCAGGTTCGATTGGTAACTAGAAGTTTAGTTAGTTTAGTTTAGTTTAGTTTATTGACAAAAAACATATAAATTTACATTTTCTGCCACCCCTTAGCCGTATCGAAACACTGGCTATGAGGGGGGCTAAAGCAGTGGTTAAGTTTAACTATAGGGTGACTCTTTCGGCTCTGATTTCCCTGAAAAATCAATTGCCAATATGTTTTTTTGTCTTTACTTTTTGGTACGGACAAACTTATTTTTCTTGCGACGTATTTCTTGCGTTTTCATTCGATCAAGTAGAGATAATCTACCCAAACTTGGTGTTTGATAACAAAATAATTGCGTCTAATTATACGATCCTCTTTAATTTCTCTCCATCAGCGAGTCAACAACAAAATCAACGACAATGTCTTGCGTGTCAGTTTCGAGACTGGCGTCACGAAAGTCGTCTCCTGTCTGTCCACCTGCATCTTCCCCGACAAGACCACCTATCCCATCGACGAAACCATGGTGAGTGGACCGCCTAACAATTTCTTTTGGATGCCTCTCCTCGCATTCATCCTGTACACTCGACCACTAACTGTCATCTTTCACACGCCACTCTCTTAACCCAGGTTCACAACGGTCCGCCGCACAGCTCCAACTTTGGCTACTCGTACGCCAAGCGACTGATCGACATTCAGAACCACGCCTACCACGTGCAACACGGCTGCAAGTTCACTTCGGTGGTGCCGACCAACGTGTACGGGCCGCACGACAACTTTAGTCTGGAGGACGGACACGTCCTGCCCGGACTCATCAACAAGACGTACCAGGCCAAAAGTGAGTCAATATGGATCTCCGGCAGCCTGGCAGCCTGCTTCCATTCCCCTTCCCTTCCCTGCCCTGCCCCTCACATACCATAGAGACACGAGGGTACAGTAATCCTGTAGTGCACTAGGCACTACGGTGATTTAAAAATAAAAAAATGTTTTCGACCACAGACTGCATCCCGTATCTGTAGAAGATGAACCCTGCAAAATATTTAAACGAAAGACTAAGCAACAGGTTAAAAAAGTCTAAAATCGAATTGTCTTTTTTTGCAGAGGCCGGCGAACCACTAGTCGTGTGGGGAACAGGCAGTGCCCTGCGTCAGTTCATCTATTCTTTGGATCTGGCTCGTCTCATGATCTGGGTGATGAAGGAGTACGATGAGGTCGAACCGATCATCCTCTCCGGTAAGTGGTCTCTCTGTTACGCTGCCAGGTGGCGCATTTCGTGGGACTCGTTTGTTTCTATTCTTGTCTAATTTTCACTGAACTCTCTTCTCTTTTATTTTTTAGTCGACGAAAACGATGAAATCAGTATTAAGGAAGCGGCTGAGCTGGTTGCCGAGGCGTTTAACTTTACCGGCGATGTTATTGTATCCTTTGATCGGTGATTTTATCTATAGATTTGTTGTTGTTATGGTGAATTGGTTGGTTAGTCGATCAGGGGACTGGTTTTAACAGCAGGGTGTCGTCCTTGGACACTGACCCTCGATCTCCCTACACCTGCGGTTGTTCTTGGCAGAATACAGAGGTGGTTTGCACCATTGCCTTCCCCACGCACAACCACAAGCCAATCCAACAATCGGCTGCGCTGGGAATCGAACCCAGATCCGCTGTTTGGTAAGCGAGCACGCTACCTCACGGCCATATAAGGATGTACGGTGAATTAATTTGAATTAATTACTTAATTTAATACTGCCATCATCTTGCATCCAGTATCATTTTTTTTTTAAGTAACTTATGTAAGAAAGAACGTTTTACGTTATTTATTTGTTACCTTCATTGACTTAAAATTCGAAGCATTATTGGAGAGTTAAACTGAATTAAAATGAACTGAGGGATGGTATAAGAATGATTGCAACTTGGCAGATTATAAATTAAAATGGCACTTGAGTTTTTTAATTTGTTTTTGCAAGTCTGAAATTCTATTTTACTTTTCCTTGAGTCGATAAATTCTTAGTACGACACGACGCGGTCGGACGGCCAGTACAAGAAGACCGCCAGCAATGCCAAACTGCGTCGTTACCTGCCCGACTTCAAGTTCACTCCTATCAAACAAGGTAAGTCATTTCCAGTGTTGAGTAGGAACAGAATGAAAAAGTTCCATTCCTAGGAACAGGTTCCTTTTCTGAGGAACGCCTAGGCTACTTCTATTTCGGTAGGAACTGAAACGGGGGGTTCCTTTTCTGTATGCTGAGTTCCTTTTGCCCTATTACCTTCAATTTTCTAAAAGTAAAATATTCCAAAGTATGTCTACAGCTAAACAATTTTGCAGCATCGAACAGAAATCGCTAAAGATTTTGATCTGTGTCCGCAGATTGGTATATGTCATTTAGTTTCCGCAAATGTTAGTTTTTATAAATACTTTTTAATTGAAAGACCATGAAAGGAATGGAGAAGTTCCAGGTTCCTATTGAAAGGACCTGTATCGGATCTGATTCCTTTTTTCATTGGACTTACAAACGGGTACCTATTTAAAAGAAACGAATCCCCATTACTGGCCTTTTTCAACCGTTCATGTGTTAATACTTCCGTGGTTTTGGGTATTTGAGTTTATAATCGTTTATCCGTTCTCTTCTACTAACCAGCCATCAAGGAGACGGTCGATTGGTACGCTGCAAATTACGATTCGGCGCGCAAGTAAGTGCACGAACAAGAGATGGGCCGGTGGAATCTATTTTTGAGTGAACGACAGCTGTACCGCATTCCCACATACATCCTCGTATTCGAGAGATATTGACGATGCACATCACCTGATAATCATGTAACTGCAATTTTGGTTTCGTGTGAGGTTTATTATTATATATTTTGTGAAATGTGGGGTTCGAGTCTATACGTGTTATACTAGTGGGCACTTCTGGTCAAATCTGGATTTTTTGTGAATTTCCTGCGTATTGTGCCAACCAAGAATTAAATTGTTCGAGGTATTTGCTACTTGTACTGACTCTGCTATTTAGTACTAACACAAGTACAAACCGTCCTGTGTTGGGTAGGAACGGCTAAAGAACCTCTTGTTACAAGAAATTCGTTTCTTTACTTAGGAACGTTGTAACGTCATCGTTCCTATTTTTAGAACTGAACGTTGGAACGTCCTTGTTTCATTTTTTGAGGAACGTCCAAGTGTTTAGGACGTTCCATTGTAAATACAAATGAAATTCGTTACAGGTTCGTTAAACTGCGAAAGATTGTTTGTTTCTATGACTAAAAAGGCTTGCTCCTTTTTTAATTCACATGGAATTAGTTAAGGAAATAAGGTGATTATTCGAATTCCAATTAGTTGGAAAATTTCGTTAAAAATGGAATGACTGTCTCAATTGTTTTTTGCTTATTTTTTAATCGAAGGAACGAGTAACAACCTCGTTCATTTCCTTTTTTGGAGGAACGAGGAAGGTCCTCGGTCCTTTATTTTTATTATTTTTTTAAATCACTGTAGTGCTAATCACTACAGGATAATTGCACCCTCGTGTCACTATGGCGACATGTGAGGGGCAGGGAAGTAAAGGCAAGGGGAATGGCAGCTGGTATAGCCAGACTGCAGGATCCACCCCTAATCTCTGAACTCCCTAATGGAAGCTCAGAGGTGACGCCAGTACTTCAGGCTCATCGTCGAATGAACGAGAGCGTGCGCCGGGAATCGAACTCGGGACCGTCCGCTCCGTAGGATCTTGCCATATCCACAGAGCCATCGGTACGTACTTCGAGTGCTTTTGTAGTTGAATGGTTTGGTTAAGAAATAGACATTTGACCTGGTTTAATCTAACTCGCACATTTTTAATTTGATTTGTCTGGGATACACGAATTGTAAAAACTGATATAACATTTGGTAAAAATATTGGCACCGTCCAAGAGAATAATAGTAATAGAGTATCGTAGGTGTGTTGGTGACCGTCCTTGTTCGGCCAACTTGACTAGGAGATGGAGAGAGCCGTGGTGTTGGCTCCTCGAGCGGAAGAGGAATTGGAGGAGGAAGTGGTGAGTGACTTGCGGCGGCGCAACGTGGAACTCCGGCTGATGGGTGGAGGGCCGGGTCGGTCGTCGTGGACGTTGGATGCCAGGTCGGAGCAGGAGAGGGGCTCCTGACCCGGGTCGTGGCGAGCGCAGAACAAACCCAGGGTTTCCCATCCACCGCCCACGCGCACCATCACGTGCTTGTCGTTTAGCAACTGACCAATCGGAAGAGAAAAGAATGATGATATCATTATCGTGAACTCGCACCATCACGTGCATGTCGTTCAGCAGCTGACCAATCAGAAGAAAAGTCAGGCATGACGTCATCGTAGTGATTTAGTTGTTGCAATTGACTCATGATTATTTTTCTGGAAATAACGTCACGGTACAAAGTAAAAAAGTGGACACTATAGTAGTAGATGGCGCGTGTTACATCAGCAATCTTTATCAAGGGAAAGCAGGGCACTACAGACCGTAGAGTCCAAACACAATTTTTTAACTGAATAATATTATTTTTTAGATAATTATTATTAATTATAATGAATATTTTTGGACTCACCCTTACGAAGACTATTTTGCCGGCGATCAAGTATTTTCCGTCAGAGATCCGACGAATGTGCGAACGGGTGCAACGGGCATTGGCTATCTGCAACACCTGGTCAATGATTGAACAACATCGTGAAATGAAAAGAGTTAAGGATGTACCTCTGTATGTTTGGCAAATATGCTGTATATTTGGGGAACTAACAACGAACTTGTGAGATTCGTGCCTTAGGAGACAATAAAATGCCTTAGGAGACAATAAAATGCCTTAGGAGACAATAACGTGCCTTAGGAGACAATAAACATGACTCGAGTCATGTTAGAAAAAATGTCATGTACATAACAATGTCATGTCAAGCATAATTTATCGCGCAAGGAGAAAATAAATTTTCTCCGCAAATAATACACTAACATGATTCGCGAAGATTTGAAAGTCATGAATTGCAACTTTACTTATGTTCCACGTGCCTTCAAAAATGTCTAGCAAACGATAGTGAAAAGCAAACTTATGTTTCTGTAACACGGAGTCAATAAAGGTCCCCTGCATTTGACCTTGACGTGTCCTACACTAACCTTGGCATGCAGGCTGGCCGTAGTGGTGGACGTATCCTCCTGACTAGAAACCATGGACTGTGACGTGGAGGGCCGACTACCCGATGACTCTCCCCCCTTATGGTCATGGTCATCTTCCTCCAGCGTGTCCGCGTCGAACGACTTGCTGGAGGCGCAGCTGGACGCGTCCTCCGCTTCCGCCGCCACACTCTCCTCGATCTCCTGCTCCAGCTTGACCAGTCCGGGGGGGTTGATGCCGCACTTGGCCGCGACTCGACCCAGCTCCAGCAGGCACAGCACCACCTGACGGGGCTGCGTGTGCAAGACTAAAGAGGGGATATAGCCATTTTTTATTATTCTTTTTTTTTAAATCACCGTAGTGCCTAGTGCACTACAGATTACTGCACCCTCATCGCAGATGTGCGAGGCTACCGAGGATCCACCCCTAAGCTCTGGACTCCCTAATGAAAGCTCAGGGGTGACGCCAGTACCCCAGGCTAACGAAGAAACGAAAGCCTGCGCCAGGAATCGAACCCGGGACCATCGGCTTCGTAGAATGTTGCCATACCCACTGAGCCATCGGTACGTACCCAGACTTTCCGATTCGAATAGAACGGCCTCGTTGATTCCGATGGTCCGACACCACCTGAGGAAGTTGGCCGCATTGTCCCTGGCAAAGAAGGATGAGGACTGGGCATTCTCCCAGCACTTGAGTTTGAAGGCCGCCAGTGGCTGAAGTGGTGTCAACGGTAGTGGTATGGTCAATGGCGCGAATGCAGCAGGAGAAAAAAATAAATATTATTAGTCATTTGGCCAACAACGAGCCTCGGCAAAATGGACGCCAAATTAGCGAGGCCAACATTTTTCATATGGAAAATATGTTTACTTTGACATCACTTATCTATGGTTTGGATGCGAATTGTTAATTTTTTTTTTTTTTTTTTTTGCATCTTGTACAATAATTAATTTACAACAATATCCACTTTACAATAGATTTTATTGCCAACGTTCTCCAACCTGTTCTCTGTTCTGTGAACGTTGTTAAGACAATTAGTTTCACAACAGAACAACAAGTATTCCTAAAATGGAACACCAAACATGAAAAGGCTTAACATAAACACATCAATGACGTTTTTGTAGGTGCAAAAAAAATCCTTTCGTGACAATTTTGACTTTCAAGCAAAAAAATTTAAACTTTATCTCCATAGAAAAGCTACGAAGTTTAAAAACACAATTGAATAGTCTAAATATCTTAATTTATAACGTTCACAATAAAAACTATTGTTCAGTGGATTTTGTTGTTAATTCAAAGGGCAACAACATGCAAGAAACCGTTGAGCTAACTTGGTCTGACACTTGCCTGTTGCTCGTTAATGTCGGCTCTGTCGTGGATTAATTTAGCCAGTCGACACACGATAACCCCGTTGTCCAGACGATCGATCAAATTATCAGCCGTGATCTCCATGTCCCCTGCCGAAAAATAAAACAAATAAGGGATTCGAGCCTGCACTGTCTGCAAAGACAACGCCCACAAAACTTGGAATTCAATTACCACTCAGGTAGAATGAAGATTTTTAAGATGGAGCAGCGACGAAACTCACCCAGGGTGTTGTTGAGCCAATCGGCCAGATCCTCCTTGAGCGGCAGCAGCCATTCCTCCTGTTTCTCATTGATGGCCTCCCATACTTTCTCCCTGTCCATCTCCCCGCTGCCCTCGCTGCTGGTGGCGCTCATCTCAAACATGTTCTCACTCGTTCGCATTGCCCGTCTCTCAAAATGGCAAAATCCTATCTCACCAGTGGTTGTCGTCCACTGGGGATGACGGCGACATCTGTTCATGTCAACAAATCGAACAAATTCAAATTAAATAGGCTCGTATGAAAATGACCACGTGGATTTGACCATGCGCACGCTAGCTCTATCTCTCTCTCTGTCTGCTGGAGTGATGCCAAATGTATTAATTAAAACACGATGAAACGGATGTGACGTCATTGGTTAGCGACTCATTAGGCCAAAAAAAAAATGAACGCAACAAAAATAAATATCTAAGCCAATGAAAAGCAAGAGAATATTGAAAGGGATGGGAGATTGATCTTGGGGTAAAAGGTTCAAGAGGTGCAAAAGGGTAAAAAGGTAAAAATGTACAAAGGTAAAAAGGCTCAAAAGGGTAGTAAGGAATATCCGGGAATGCTTGACAAGATGACCGTGACCTTCAACCTCTCCAAAATGTGCAGCCTACAACGTACTTGCACGTGCCCCACGACGTATCATACGTTGCGGCCGGTACAGCATATTTTTATTATTATTAAAGTGTAGCGTTTACGATTAACGCGAGAAAAGTAAAATTTTGCCTCTAGCTTGCTAAGCGTTGACAAATTAAAGCCTTTTCGTCTATTTTATTAATGAACTAACCTAGAAATAACACGAGCCGTGTAATACCGCCGTGTTTCCTAAATGGTCTAGGCTACACATATATTCTTTAACCTGGAAATTGTGAACAATGACTTTTAATTTAATTACAATTTCTCAGAAGCCGTACAAGAAGAGAGTGGTTGCCAAGGTGATTTTTGTACCATGTATTGGTACGCTGGTATTGAATAAATGAGAGATCGAATATGTGACCGTCCTAACTGTAACCAATCCTCCTACCACTGAGCTACGAACGGATGTAAATCACTGGCGAATAATATTTAAATATACCAAATCTTACCATTAATTTTTCAAACATATTGACAATTATTTATTGTGATAATTGACAATTAAAAGAAATTGATGGCATCTATTATGTCCTTTTGAGCATATACGATTAATTTTTTTTTTTTTTTTTTTTAAATCTCCACATCCGGAAAAATCTGATGCCGGTCTTAATATTATTCGCTTTCTTCGGCCGACATGCGTAGATGTAGATGCTCCTGGAGCATTGTCTTGGGATTAAGAGGGGACATTGAACCCTTGCCATATTCCGGTAGCAGTCTGACCATAAATCGCTTTAATTAAATCACATATTTTCATTAAATGCAAAATTATCCACGTTCGTTGATCACGTTGTAGACACCGGCACCGAATTGATTTCATTCATTTTTTTTTTGTTATTTATGCAAAATACGAATTTTTCCCCTTTCAACACCTGATCTTCGCCCCAGCAAAATTGAATTTATTTGTAATAGGTGATGGTGTAAATTAGTAATCAGGGCGCAGTTGTTAAGTAAACATGAAATTAGAAGGACAAAAAATTGTCACAACAGAGAGAGGTGGTTTAAAAAAAAAATTTAATTGGACTGATCTGAAAAATGTCTCACGCGATGAAGGTTCACGTTTGAGGTGTGCAAAGTTTGATTTTGATTCGCCAAACAGTAGCAATAAATTAATGACACATTTCACGATAAATCAGGAAGGTCGACTCTTCCATCATTTTCCGTTTTCCGCTCGATATTGCTTACCATATTTCTTCTCTGCGCCGAATTCGTGGTGGGGATGGCGTCAAGAGCGTTCGGTTGCGCCGAGAGCATCTCACTCGGATCCCAGCCACAGCAGCATCAGATGGAGAAATAGCGAGCGCTCAACAACTCGTCTGGAGGACGCCCGTCACAAAAGAGACGACTCTATCCCGCTTTCTCTTATCCGAGCAGCCGCAGCGCCCTGTGCGGTGAAAAACCACCAGACCAGGCGTGTTCTAAAAGCACAACCGTGATTCCCGTTCTATTCGATGCTCACAGTTTGGGTTCGCTCCCGTTTGAAAAGAAACCGGTTCCAGTTCCCGTTCGTCCGATGAAAAAAGGAACCAGTTCCAGTTACTCTGATGAAAAAAGGAACCAGTTCCCGTTCATCCGATGAAAAAAGGAACCAGTTCCAGTTCCTCCGATGTAAAAAGGAAGCAGTTCCAGTTCCTCCGATGAAAAAAGGAAGCAGTTCCAGTTCCTCCGATGAAAAAAGGAAGCAGTTCCTGTTCTTATTCATTCCTCTGATGAAAAAAATAAACCAGTTCCCATTCCTACAGAAATTGAATGAAGCCTAGGCCTTCCTAGTTCCTCACAAAGTGAACCAGTTCCTAGGAACGGAACTTTTCCGTTCCGTTCCTACCCAACACTACTCTACATGCGCACATCGCTCCGAGACACGAGGGATTTTAGATTTAATTTTAATTGAAATCATCTGGTTCATTCTGGTAAGATTTAGAATATAATTGCAACCGTGCTTAAAACCAACCGAGATGCAACAGTTCTTGAATATAACTAAAAATTGTTTATTCCGTTACGTGTGTTCGGAAAAAGAGGTAGACAGTTGAACAGTTGGTCTTTGCCAAATTGTTGTGTCCAAACGCGCCTGTGTTGCAACAACCACCCTTGCGAACCTCTCTCTCTCACCCAAATCAATAGTAGGGACAGCTGCGTGAAGGGAAAGAGGGGGTGGGGTGTGCTCCTCTTTCCGTCTATCCCTCTCTCTCTCTCTCTGCTCTCCCGTTACGCATATTGATCGGGGAGTGAGGCGTGAGAGCTGCGTAGAAAGTGCCCTCAGCATCCAAACAGTCGTGTCAGCTGGTCGGTTGGTCACGCACCTTGGGAGTCCGTCTCGGACATTTGACGCAACCACACAAAGTACAGCTCGTCGGCCAGCAAGCCCAGTATAAATTGTATTTTCATTACAAGGCTCACTTTCTCCTTGACTCGTTTAGTGTTTTTTTTTTTTTAAATCACCGTAGTGCCTAGTGCACTGCTACAGGATTGCTGCACTTTCATGTCTCTATGGAGATGTGCGAGGGACAGGGAAGGGAAGGGGAATAGCCAGGCTGCAGGATCCACCCCTAAGCTCTGGCCACTCCCTAATGGAAGCTCAGGGGTGACGCCAGTACCGCGGCTCGTCGAATAAACGAAAGCCTGCACCGGGAATCGAACCCGGGACCGTCGGCTTCGTAGGATGTTGCCATACCCACCGAGCCATCGGTACGAACTTGGGAGCAGCTGGGAGACCTATATATTGATATTCGAACTAGGTTAATGGGTTATCGATTGAATAACGTAGGTATCGGTAGTTGTACCTGCAAAATTAAAAATAAATAATTGCTCTTAATTTTGATTACATTTTCGTTGGTTAGGAAATTGTCCTCATTGTATTGAATAGCACTACACCCCTCGTGTAGCCCCCTCGTATGTGCCCCTCGTGTTGCTTAGGCACAATAGGTGAAGGGCAAGATTAGTATACTAATCTTGGGTGAAGGGCACACTTTCACCACTACCCTAGGATAACGAATAAACGATGGCCTGCTACGGGAATCGAACCCGGGACCACCCGCTCAACAGTGTGTTGTCATACCCACTCGGCTAGACGGATCGTACATCGATTTATTGATCGAGTAAAACAGGAATTGGAGGAAATGACTGCAAAATAAATAAAATAATTGCTGCGTATTTTGATTGCATCTGGCCTCTACTTTTTTTTTCTTCTTAAATCTCCATACTATGGTTTTTGTTTGATAATTATTAAATTAGATGATTATGATGAAAACACAAAAAAAACGAGATGTGCTTGTAGTAACCATAAAATTAGAATTTTACCAATCTCTACAACTCGCGTTAATTATTAAGTTGTTTCGCCATTTCTTTTTATTAGATCCACTATCGCACTTGTATATCATTTTTATATCCGCCATATATTTACTTTTAGCATCAAATTCATTTATAGTCATTAGCACCGCAGGCGATATCTCGCTCCCCTAGTCTCACCATTCCCTCGTATTCGTGGATTTTTTTTCCTGTATCTCGCGTGATGTCGTCGTAACCTAGCTGGCCTCATGCTCATCGACCACGCCCAAAATGCCCGCCGTTTTTGGGGAGGCTGAAGGGGAAATTTAGAAATAGAGGCAGCGAAATATATAGGTGGAAATTAGCGAGTCTAGCCCAGTTCTCAGCAGGCGAAAAATTCCAGCGCATATCGACCAAAAATAACCACCCAAATTTAAAAAAAGAGATAAAGTACCCGCATCATGTTTCGCGAAAATCGATCGATTTTCTAGGAAGATGCTGCTACTGAACGATGCATAAATTAAAATGCGAGAACATCTGTGAACATGTAAAAAAAATGCTAGTATAATTTGAAGAAAAACGAAAGAGAAAAATAATAAAAGCTGAATGATTTTTTTTCCTCTCAAAAACCACGTGTTCCACCAAATTCCAAGAGTTTGTCCGCCAATCTTGTTCCTTTTGCTGCCCCTTATAAAGTGTTCGCCACGTATTGCTTTGCCGCCCCTCGTAAAGTGTCAGACCCGCAATTCTAATTAGGGTTGAAGATCATTGACCTCGTTGAAAGCGACAGTCACATTCAGAGTAATATATTTCTCTCGTCAGTCCTGGGACTGGTTTTAACAGCAGCGTGTTGTCTCTGGACCCCGACCCTCGATCCCCCGACACCTGCGGTTGTTCTTGGAAGAATACAGAGGTGGTTTGCCATTGCCTTCCTCCGCGCAGTACCACGAGCCAATTCAACAATCGGCTGCGCTGGGAATCGAACCCAGATCCGCTGGTTGGTAAGCGAGCACAATACCTCTCGGCCATATACGGATCTTCGAGTTTCAGTTGTGTATTGAAATTCGAATCACTGTTAGCGACAGAACCTAGTCTGAGATTTGAATCAGTCTGAGGGACGTTTACAATAAATTGATTCATAACTCATAGATTAATCTCATGTTGATGTTGAAAAATCAGATAACGAAAATATTAATTTTATTATTTCTTAATCCAAACACTGTGTGTATAGATATCCTAATCAACGTTGAAAGGGGTGCGTCGGTTAGGTCAAGTTTCCAACCGATACGCCGGTCGATCTATCCAAGCAAGAACTCTTCAGGGAACGGATCAATTTCATGGCAATTTCGCCACCTTCTGTCAAAGAGTCGATCGAAACCGGAGTGCGTAACATCTATATGTGGGCTGCTCGAGTACATCGGCATAAAAAAACGGAACAGTATTCTCTGGGGGGAACGGAGCTAGGACGGGTTCTCGAAATTTCGATTAATCCGAGCGAATCGATTTCGCGAATTGATGCATTGATAGGAACAGCCATAAGTGTAATGGCGTGTCATTTGATAGCAGCAGCGAGAAGCTCCATTCTTTGTTGTACGAGCAGCTCCACCCAACGTGTCGCCTCACGCCCAGACAAGAGATCCGTTCGCGCGCGAATTCACTGCCCAGTCTTGGTCGTATAGTATCTTCCGAGACTCATCGGTCAACTCCAGGTGCTACGGTACGACGTGGGCGTGTGTGGGGGTTTGATGGTCTGGACCGGCGGCGGCGGGCCAGCCGCTATCGGGCACTTCATCAGTTGGTGGCCCCTTGAGCACGGATGGCCATCTTACCCTCCCCTCCCCGGTCCTCCTTACCGCGTCAATTATTTTTCTTGTGCACCACTGGACGCTGAAATGGGCTGGACATTGCAACCTTAGACTAACTGATCGGTCTTGGTCGTGACAGATTGCTACGTGCAAGGGCTGTTCACATATTCGCTGGGGCGGACACAAATACCATGAAAACATGTGGACAGCGAAAGGTTGTGCTCAATCATTCCGAACGTACAGAACTAGGACAGGTTTATTGGATCTTATTTGTCTTTTATTTTTCATTTGGTATTTTTTCCTAATACCAGATCTATTTCCATTACCTAACGTTAAATTGAATTACAGATCAACTTAATTGCTTTCAAATTGATTATATTGTGTAATTTTTAAACGAGTTGAACCATACGCCTGAGGTTCTACATACATTCGCCTGAGGTACTTAATACATTATTCAACTGTTGCGACTGGGCTTTGAAACGAAGACGTTGGTAAACCTCCTTCTCATGCAGTACAAAAAAAGCTGTTGGGAATAATTCACACGAACTGCTGCCTGCTTTGACAGATCCAATACATTTTCTAAAAAGCTGTCTGCGATTCTTGGAGGAACATTTTTAGGCTTTTAAAATTGCATGTAAAAGGTCTGCAGAATATTTCTTAGGACCAATCGATCAATAAATTAAAGAAACATAAACTTATTTATCAATATACACCCGCTGTACAGCCGAACACTAAAAGATGGTTGACCAGTGGTTACTGTCGGTAAATTACGACGCAAGTGCATGTAATTGACGATTGTTAATATTCACGGTATCGGTAACGGCGACTGTCGAGATTTTTTTTTTATGTGGCAGCTGGCTTGGAAACCGACGCACTGACGTTGCCCGTATCCCCGACCCATCATTTGCCAAAACCGCCGACCCGATCAATCTCTTTCGTGGGGCCCCGGACCTCATTACCGCACCGCTCGCACATTTACTTCGCACGCGCTCTTCTCGCCCTCTCCCCGACGGCAACTAACGAGAAAATCATTTATCAGCTGACCGCGCATCAGTGCCGGTGTGCCGCGGCCATTTTTTATGTAACCGGCGTCTACCGACGATATACACGATGTTCGATAGACTTAAGTGGTTTTTTTTCTAATTTTTTTTCGGCAATGGAATTACTTACGCGTAATTCCTATTTGCCTGATGTTTCTTTTTTTCCTTTCGCTAAAGTCGGCACTTAAATAATTTGTTGGTGTGGATGTGGCTGTACTGCGCAAATTAAACGCGCGTCCAGCACTTACTCGTGAGCTAATTAGTCGTCATAGTCCGGGCGTTTGAGTGTTCATCTTTGGTGCGGTGATCTCAGGTTCGTTTCCCGATTCGGACTCTCGTTTATTCGATCTCGGGGTACAGGTGAAATCGTGCCTTCCATATAATGATCAAGCGTTAAGAGAGGCCCAAAATCACCTGTCATGCTATTCATTACAGTGATGACTTACGGCAGTGATGTCAAATAAAAGATTACCTTTGGCACTGCATTGTCTTAGCTGCATTCACTTAAGGCATTTCTGTAAAATAAAATATATTGTTCAATGATGAAAAGAAAATAATTGTTTTTCGAACTTCGACACAATTCAATATTCAATATTGTATACAATATGTAGATATATTACTGATTAAAAATATACAACAAATAATGATTGTTATTCTGTTACCAGCGAAAAATCTTCAAAATTATGATTCATGCAGACAGACAGACTTGTTTGACAAGTTTTATTGGCGTTTCTGTCTCGACCAAATTGTCGCTTCTCTCCACTCCATACATTTTGAAAAACTGCTTTTATCTTATTATGGCATCTGCTGATCCCATTAGTATGTCTGGCGGAATCCTACGTTGTGTTGACCCATACAGCACAATTGCATTTGGTTTTATGTAGCTGTCGTGCTCACGCTTCTTGGTCGCGAATCGCGTTAGCCCCCTGTTACACGTAATGCCGCAACCGTTGGCGCGGTAGGGGAAGAAGAGAGAAAAAAACGCGATAATTACATTAGCATGATTGGAGCCCGTCAGTCCAATCACTTCGTCAGCCGCGGAGATTTCGAAGGCTGCCTCCACGTTTTTGCCATGTCTCTTTTACCGAAGGATGTGTGTACTGGGTATGTCACAATTCTTCGATAAGAAAAAGAGACGAGAAAAGGAAAAGAAAAAAATCGTGGTCCCATGTGCACGTAATATCCCGTTTGCACGCGATAGTTCGAATCCCGTTTAAATTCGCTCGTATTTCGAGAATATTTCTCGGAGTCGGAAACGGCTGTCAGTAACATGCGCCCGATGTATGAAATGGTATTCAAAATTCTTTTTTTATGCCCGTTACCGCACGATTATTGTAATGTGTGTATAAGAAATCGATTCTTTTTTCTTCAAAAATGTCTGTAATGCGTCATAGACAAGCTGAATAGAATAATTTGAATTTCCCAATGTTGCCTCTCTTTTTCCCTTTTTTGTCAAACAATTTAAAGTACAAGAAAACTAGAAAGCATTTTTTAAGGCCCTTCGCCCTGTTTATAGTGCTATGGAAACCATTTTCACGGTTGAACTGAAAATGACGTAACGAATTCAAAATGGTTGCCGCAAATGGACAACATGCACTATAGTGAACAAACAAAAACTGCGACAGTATTCATATTTTTTTAATTTTATTTCAAGTTGCTTATTATTACAACGCTTTTCAACTGTAACTGGCTCCAGCTATCTATCTAGCATATTTTGTGTGTTAGCGTTTAGTAGATCTGCCTCCACTGGTTTCCCACTTTTCTATTACGGTACAGTGTATACAGTAGTACTGGTTGATTGCCAGAGTTTTGAAATGTTTTAATTATTGTTTATTGGTTTGTTTTTAAACGATTTACTAATAATATATCTGTGGCTTCTATCCTTTTATTGAAATTGCAGCGTCAACAACGCTTTTAGACCTATTCCCTGTTGAAACCATACGATAAATATCATAATACCTCCGACCTAAATATTTATCGAAAATAAGTTATCACGAACGTGTACAGTAGGTGTGCACTGTACTGTGGCACTCTTGGTAAAGCTTCGCCGTTCGGTGGATATCATTACGCTCATTGTATATATACGAGTACATGCACATACATGTATATGTACATGGATCCATTCGAATTAGACGCAATTTGTTGTTTTTCACGTTCCCCTAACGCACGTCGCAAGGCGTTTCACGTTCTGTACGTCCCTCGTGCCCGTCGCTCCCAATTACGCTCCATTTTTCCTTTTTTTTCTTATTCCATGTCGTCGTCATTGCATTCTATTTGTTGTTGTTAACGTAACCCGGGAGATAATTGCCCCGTCTCCGTCGTCAAAAAATGCGGCGCTCCGTTTCAGATCTATTAGAATCTAGCGCGAACAGCGAAAACATCAACTGCCTACGGATATGTCTAAGACCTAAACATGTGTGCAGTCGGGCAAATACAGAGTAGTGAGAAAAACTATGCTGACGACACTGGCGGAAAATTGTGACATTTTACTAATGGCAACTGTTAACTGGGTAACGAGTGAGTGACAGCGGCATCACGGCACAGCGAATCCCTAAAAATTGTTCTCGTTTGCGCAGCAGGTACGCGTTGTATCTGGTTTTATACCGCCATGATGTTGCAAGCGTCAATCTTCTCATTCGAAAATAGATACTAGAAACTAGAAAGCGCCTCCCAGCGGTGGTATCTGTAGTTGAACGCACTGCATCATTGCGAGGATATCGGGCGCGCGCGCAACATAATGCTGCCCCTTGTGTGCCCGCAATCACTAATTGCAGTTGTGCTTTTACTGGTTGCCAGCATATGGATGCATATTTTCTGTGGGCGTTTCTCATACAGCTACCAGAGTTGAATGGAGGAACGTTTATTTATTACTATGGATAGCTACAATACAGTCTATCATGAATAGAGAAGAGGTGGAATATTAGCATATTGTGTACAATTTTCGTGTTTATTTGCATTGTGTTTGACAGTGAAAAACAAGATATTTTCCTGTTTTTGAATTATTTGAATGGTGAGAAGCTTCTCTGCAAAGCACTCCCAAGGATATGAAGTAGAATTTTAATCTCCTATCCCCCTTCAACATTTTCAAATCTTTCGAATCTACAGGAAGTCTTTCTTCTATCAAAGCATGTCGCTTGACATTTTTTGTTTCGATATAGCTAGACTATAGACTAGCGCATAATGCGAAGTAGACGGATCGGATTTCCAGATAAACCTTTTTACTTTCTCTGCGTTTTTCCCCCTCGTACTTTTTGATTGTTTTTTTTTTCAGCAATCGGTATCGCTATCTCGCTCTTTGGCTTGCTCAAGGGTTCCTCTTGCGAGAACTTCATCCCCGCCATCCAATTCTCCGGCTCTACCTATCCAGGATATTCTCCTGAGCTCCTGCACCCCAGTTGTTGGTCATGGAAATCTGTTACGATTCGATTCCCGGTTCGGGCTTTCGTTTATTAGATCCCGAGTTACTGCTGAAAATGTCTCTCTCCCCAATTGCTCAAAGGTTTAGACAGAATACATGTACTTGTGGTTTTCACAGCAGTGATTGGCTGTAAATAAAATAAACTACGCTCTGAAAGTCAGTTTTTCAAGCACAATATTTTAATGTATTCTTCTTATTTCTGGACGTGCGTATTTGAAATCTGTAATATAAATCTTGGAAATTAAGATTTTTTGTCGCGAGGGTCGTAAAGATATTGTTGGATGACCAATTTCGACATCCACCTTCGATCGCTCTTTCGGTGTCCTGACAGCTGTTTCACGCCATAGAGGCTGCAACGATAATAGTTGAAAGTCGCGCTATCTGTACCATCCTGCTTTACTCGTTTGGACGTCCCGTATTCAAACCCGTGATTCCGCGTGTCCCCGTGCCGCATGGTATGTCGCGTGTGTCGAGATAGCCGTCTTGATTAATGACGGTGGCGAACCTGGTGAGCTGCTAAAACAGCGCAGGTGATTAATGTCGAGTCACTCCGTCCTCTTCCAGCTTCCCTGTAGTGGCCGGCGGTTACCAAACTTTACTGTCCTCATGCAAACGAGTGGTAATTTCCGCGCTCTCGTTACCATCGGTTAGACGGGGATAAAATGACATTTATCTACCTGCGAACCCCAGGTGTTTAAGTGTTAGTTTCGAACGATTCATACAGTTATTCGGCAAATGTTCTATTAGCGTATGGGTACAAGATTTGTGGTTTGTTGTTAGGGGCTGGGTTCAAAAGTCAGACACAATAATCGTTTAGTAAACGTGTTTAATTTAGCATGATTCGATACGTACTGCAAATCTGGTTCGTCTTTTTTGAAACCCTTGTCTTTTGGTGTGTTTGCAAAAATGGGTGGCGGGGAAAAAAAAATCTTTCAGTTGAGACCGACTGTGGGCTCAGCGGTTTCTGAATTGGGATTTCGTACTTCAACGTCGCTAGTGAGGCAAACAACTTCTTTTCTTTTCACCTGAGACCCCCCCCCCTCCATCGCCCAAAG
>JAUJYS010000321.1:0-25198 GCA_033995665.1 Melogona broelemanni | reverse complement strand
ATTCTGTAAACATTTGACCACATTAGAGCCAAAACCATTTTTGGTGCCTTTTTTTTTTGCCCACCCTGTACATGTATATCGGCATAGATGAGTTCCCCAATGGTCCATTTGGCGACATCATGAACGTAATCACAATTTTTTTGTGTACTCTGAATATTGTTTAAGAAATATTTATTTAATATTTATTAAAATAATAAAACATTTTTTAATTAATTGATTTCGCAATATCGATATCTCGATATATCCTAGTATCTTGCAGTCATTGTCATAAGAATGTCGCGGCAACATGAATACGTGCATCACCATCGGCGACAATTGGAACCATAATGACCCGACGCGGTGTGGCGCCACGAGCAACACTGTTCACCGTCTATAGTGGACCGGGGCCCAGCCATCCACACGGGCGTTCCGAAAACCGTGTTTGCACGCGCAATTAATATGATGGTTCGGAGCCCCCGAAAATTCATAGTCAAAATTATCTCTACCATTATAAATTACGCAGACATTAAAAACTGGCGATTAGTAACGCCGCGTTTAATAACCATTTCCTGGTTTGCACTCGCAACCCCTCTTAGAACGTACACTGGTGGGGGTATGAGGGGCGATCCGTTCCGAAAAATGAACGATGACTGTGATTAGCTTTACCGAATGAGGCGCGCCGTTTCGACGACAAGGCAGACGATATCCATCGTGCTGTTGGTGGCGCCACCGAACGTGAACCGGTGGAAATAATTCATTTTAAATGGCTCGGAAGAGCGGAAATTCGACCGCGCGGTCGGCAATTACTCGTTCCCAAACAAATTTTTCCCGGAATTAACTCACCACCCTCTCCCTCCTGTATGGAACCGACTCGCCGAAAGTTAACAGCGGGTCCTCGCCAACCTTTCGGAGAAAAATATGGGCGCTGAAAAACGGATATGAAAATCGAGTTTCCGGCTAAACGGATATACGAATCCATCACGTCACGTGCCAAAAACATTGGCGCTCATCAGGCATTAGCGTCGCTATTTGAGCTTAGCGTTATCGCTAGATGGCGTTGATGGAGTCCATTGGCTTAGGAAAATGCCTTTGATGTGTTGTTCCAAATGATGAAAGATAAAAAAAAAACGAAATGTTGATGTTTAAAAAAAAAAAAAATGTTGATGTTGTCACCATAGGGCAACACACTATTTGGTGAAAGTTGCGAATGTGTTGCGTATGAGCACGAAAAGAAGCACAGAACCCGTATTAAACCCATGATTTTGTTTTGGTGCTCGAAAGTTGCAGTACTGTTTTGTGTTTTAATCCTGAGCTGTTTTTTAGCCAATCTATAATTAACGCAATATTTTAAAGTTAGACTCTTGTAAGTTAAAATATGAGTCTGAATACACATGTATGTTCAAAATATTTATTTGTAATTCGGAATATTTCTGGAAGGTTCTGAATAATTCTGAAAGGTTTTGAATATTTTAGAAGGTTCTGAATATCTTGATTGTCTGAATATTTCTTGATAGTTCTGAATATTTCCAGATGGTTATAAATGTATCTTGATAGTTTGGAATAAATATTGATTACTCGGAATATTTCTTGTTAGTTAGGATTCTTTCTTGACTGGATAGGTTCTTGGTAGTTCAGATTATTTCTTGACTGGATAGGTTCTTGGTAGTTCAGATTCTTTTTTAATACTTGTAGTTTGAAATATTCTTCAGCTAAAGTGTTTTTGCAAACCTTTGCGAACCAATCAATTCGACTGTTGAAAATTGTTGGTCATGCCAAAGAGTTCCTAGTAGCATCTTCAGCTTGTATGTGCTCTACAAAAATGGGACCAGATATACTTCAAAAATGCAGTACTTGCCTCTAAGCTCGCATTAAGGAAGCCAGACCATGCGTGATACTGGATAAAGCATCTCGCTACAATTTAGAGCTAAATCAAAAAAAAAAAAAATCCAAACCCCTAATGTTCGTATATTGCGATTTTTCATTCGTTATTCCGCGAAGTCAGAAAGATATATTGCAATACAAAAAGCAAAGGACGAACGAAACTTATCGTGTATACCGGTACATGTACGGCAACGACTGTGCCTAACGTGCAGTCGCCTATATGGCACGCTAATGCGGCTCATCTCTTATTAAAAATCTACGAGTGAGCTCTCACCTAGAGGAGAAGCACTAGCTCTTGAGTTCAACACCCAATATATATACTGTTGGGTGCGAGCGTGCGTTTGGATTTTCAAGTCGAGTAAAGTATAGTTTACACGTTGAATTATTAAATGCCGGACGACGCGACTTTGAATTACTAATCCCTACTGCTAGGCGCGTCGGATGGAGCTAGCGGTATGGCGAAGTCTCATCATTATTTATTAATCGCCTATCGACACCTGCCTATACCTCTTTTCCCCACCATTTCGAAAGATGCACGAGCTAGGACAACTAGAATGGTGGTTAGCGTGTTCTCCTACTATGCTAGTGATCACGGAATGGAGTTGTCCGGCCAAACACCCCCGAAATTTGAAGGGTGAAAGAAGTTCGTGCTCATGCCTTCCTTCGGAATGAAAGTAAAGCCGTGGGAACCGTGCCTGTGCGTTGTCAGGTGCACATTAATGATTCTTTCCTAGGTCAGAAACCTAAACTAGGCTTAATTACAGGTAGCTCTCACCTAAGAGTAGTAAGTACAGACAATATCTGTAATACCAGTAAGAATAATATTAACAGTAGTGATGGTAATATGAAACGACTAGGCCCACTCCAAAAGTAATGCCCACATTTTTTTTAATAGCTAATTTTTATCTATCGTCATTGTTGACTTATCATTTAACCACTACGAAAAGGGGGCTGCTTGCGGGTACACATTGTAATTGTAAATGGAGTGACGGTGCTCTAGAGTAAAAACGCAAAGAGCTCCTCCTGAAAATGATTTGTTAAACTCTCGTATCCATCTTGCTTATTGCGTCGTGCCCGAAACACACATGCATAGTCAGGTGTATATTAATGTGACTCATTCTCGGCTGCACGTTTTGTGTGACAAGTTCTCACCTCGAGGGTGTGGATCCACCCCCCACCTCCAATCACCCCGGCCACCATATTAGGAGGGGGAGGGTAGAAACTCCCCGACTGGCATTTGGCAACACCAGGGAACCCGTCGACGACGAGATTCAAATGTCACGGCGCCAATCATGCCGAGTACCCTATATTGGAGTTCGCAATTACCGACGAAAATTCGCGGGAACTCTCTAGCGAAATCCTCGCTCGCTTCCATCCCTCCCCCGCTACGTCTCGTGCAGAGCGAGTGCGAGCTCTCTTCTCTCGCCAAGCCGACAGCGCCGATAAAATAAGTACCGGGCGGCGCTATAGATGATGGCATTGTGTGCCTAGCGAGAGATGGAGGGGTGGTGAAGGGGTGCGCAAAACCTTAAAAGCATCCCTGCCAACACCCATTTCGGTCGGTGAGTGTGAGCTCGGCGTTTTTGCGTACTCGTCCCTCCTGAGACGTGGCGCCAAATTGAAAGATAGGAGCTGGCTTTCACGCTAGGTGGCGCTTTGTGTTGTCATTTGGCAGGTAGCAGTATGTTACTAGCGGCTGGTGCTTATATCATCATTGATCACGATTGTAAGTTTTTTTCCTGTTCTGATCAGTATTTGTTTTCCCGTTTGTTCAGATTAAAAGTTCTTTTAAACCGTGATTAAATGAGTCCCTTGTTTGCCCTGTTATTATGACGCGCCGTACGAATTTCTCCCGAAAAATTGCAGAGGTCTCTGACCAGAATTGAACCGGCGTCACGGACGTAGTAGCTCGATGAGCTGACCACTGCATCACACGGCGGAATAATGTTCTGTGTTGAATTGGCGGTTTCCTTTAGTGTGGCTTATCACACCACTAACAGGGTTGACAGCAAGGCGCCTGGATGTTTTGTTACAGCGAAAAATACATCGTCAATTCCTGGATGTCTATGACGTCATGATTCCAACAAGGCCTTCCTCTGTAACAATCACAAAATTGCAATAGTTTCTAAAAATATATTTCATTTTTTGAAATTCACGATAATTTGCTTAGCTCAAACGACAATTGTTGCCATGTTGCTCTCCTAGCTCGTCTGAGGGTCTCAAGAAGACAGTCACTTGCATTCTCTAGCGGGAGGACGACAACGTCGTCGCGAGCCGACGTGTCCTAAAACCTTGGTTTCTCTACTGCAGGCAGACTCTGACAATGCACGTGGAGCATCACACGTATACATTGTACACACGCACACGTATATGCGTTTCGCCACTATTTACGGAGACACACGTGCACACTACACTGTTCCTATAGTGCTTCGCGCAGATCGATACAAGTGTGTAGCGGGCCTATTCCACGTGAAACCGTGCTCGCGCGGGGTACCCCATTCACACTTTCACTTTGCCAACGCGTTTCTAACATTTTTTAATTGGGCTCGCTGGACGAATGGCATAGGAAAGAAAAAGGTATTTTGGTTTGACCGCAGTAACCGCAAAAAAAACAAAACACATTAAGCTAGAATTAGATTAATTAAAGTTAATTGTTTTTCGTGTTTTACCCTAAGTAAATATTTGAAGAGAAAACCAGACCATATCGGATTATGATATTTCTTGATGTCAGCTATTTGGACATTTAGTGAGTTGTACTGTGTATGGTCTGGAGGATAAAACGCATTGTCAAATTTAACCAATGTTCTTATGTAGACATTGTTTCCATTAGCTAACTATTTGTCAAAAGTTATATCATTTTATAAATTGCGTTCAAAGTCGGTAATTGGCATAATGCCAAATCGATTAACACGTTAGTACCCCGTGGTTGTAATTTACCAGACTATAGACCTTGCTGTTTAATGAGTTCTATGCAGTTGGGAATTCGTGGAGCGACTGTCTAGACAGTCAAATTCTCTCGTTTACAACTCTTTAATTGGAACCACAAGTATAATTTTAATTCACTGCATTTATGGTCTTACGTTAGTCTGCAGCGCGAGTCGTTCGTCAAAGCTGTCACAATTGCCGGACGAGTGCTCGCTCAAGTCGGCGTACAGACAAGGCTGGGCCTATTTCATCGGCGAACATGTAGCATATGGCTACAAACTTAAAATAAGAAAATAATTAAACAAACCTAACAACATTATTACTATGCATATGGCTACACTTTAGACCAGTGTTTCTCAAACTTTTTGACTTGCGGAGCCTTTTTTTGAACAAATGTCAATGGCGGAGCCCGTAAAAACCACCAATTTTAATGGCGGAGCCCAATGTAGTACAAGTTAATGGCGATTTATAAACATGATTTAGCTTATGCATGGTGTTTTATTATTTTTTTGTTTTCCAGGAGTGGACGCGGAGCCCTCAGGGCTCCGCGGAGCACAGTTTGGGAAACGAGGCTTTAGACGGTCTTCTTCTAGTGGGAATGTTCATATGTTTTCGCTGAACCACGACACGTTTATTGGAATCCCTCTGTCATTAACTCAACCACATTGTACAAAATATTCTTATCGATTTTTAAAATACATTTATCGTAATTGTGTTCAGTGTTAAGATCCCAGTAATCAAGATGCTAGTGGGAGCATATTTTAAAACAATTCAGCATCAGTGTTTGCAATTTAGGTATATTGAAAGGAGACCAATTACGGGGTTTTGCTCGTAGTCTTCAAAAAATGGTACTTGAGAAATGAAGATTATATAAAGGAGAAATTCAAAATTAGAACAAATCAAGTTTATTAATATTCAACCGTTACATTGCAATGACTTCCAAGAAATGTGAAATTAGCGTTGGCGATAAATGTACAGTTGGGTTACTGCGTGGCTCGGATATAGAAAACGGCTTCAGTTTCCATCTTTAAATAGGGAAGTGGGAGAGGCTATTAAATTATGTTACCAGGCGACAAGGAAGGGCGCGAAGGCGGGTGATAATGGGATTAAGGATAAATTCAGACCATTACGGGTGGCACTACAATTATCGTATAGGGAAAGCTCAAGGTGTGTGTGAAGGGGGGGAAGGGGCGAGTGAGTGGTTGCCAATTTAAATCCAGCATCAGTCCCCAGTCAAAAGTTAAACTTAATATTGTTCAAAAATAAGATGCAACTGTTTTGATCTTACAATTCATTTTATCTCACTCTAGTGTTTATCCGGGCAAAAGACCCATCAGAGCGAGTTTTCGGGTAGATGCACGCCATTGCTGTTACAAATACACATATAGGAAGACAGATACTGAAGAGAAGATAGAAAAGGCAAACGCCCCAATGTTGTGCACGTGCACCAGAAATAGACAGTGTATGCTGCATTTTTGCAGCGCACGCAAGCAATGAGGAGGGATGGAGGGTGTGGAGAAGGGAGGGGGGGGGGAATTACTTTTGTTTCCCGTGTATTTTGCTAGCGCTGTGCCGGAATAATGGTTTCGTCGTGAAGCAATTTATCTGATGACAATAAAATTTGACTCGCTATTAGGCAAATGCACGCAGCGCGGCTACGACTCGCAGCCCCCGGAGCAAAGCAGGCATGTCGAGAGCGGGGCCAGGCACCGACGAACTCCGGCGGGGGCACACCCGCCCACGCACGCAAGCAAACTCCCGTGCTCTACTACTAATGTTTTTTCATTGGCTCGTTTGGACCAGAACGAAACTAGGTCAGAAAGGGAAATTCCCAAATTCAATTTATATTAGTTTATTGGTGATCCGAAAAAACTGGCCCAATGGTTGGATATTTTGTACAAACATTTTCAAACTATTCCCAAACAAATTTTTCCTTTCAGATTTTGTCTAAAGTATATTCCTTTTTGTAGGAACAGAAGTAAGAAAGCCTATGCGCGCCAATAAGCGATTAATGCATCTGTCGATTAATAACGAGCCTAAACTACTAAGAATTTAAAATTGTCCATTTTATTTTCCTGCGTCCCTGACCATTTAAATTGTAATTTATTTTGCTGGTACTCGCACAATACCAAGATGAATTCCATCGTCACCCTAATTGTTGTTAAATTGTAAAGCAGCGGTGCCTTACACGCATCTACATCGGGCAGAGCTTTTCATAGCGCTCGCTATACGTTTTTACAGAATGTCACAAAAGTGTTCATATCGTTGCAACTTTTAAAAAAATGCAACAAAAAATTGATGACAGATGCAGTTTGTTTGTTAATGTCGCTTCATTTCACGAAAAAATGTAAATATGTTAATAACAATATATTAAAAATACAGTTGTAAAATTAAAATTAAAAAACGTGAAACACAAAAACTAGTACAATTGCGCAGAAATTATATACAAACAGTTTCCGGTTACCACTAAACGTGAAACCTTGATTTTATTCAAGTATCATTTTAATTAAGACACCACTATGGTTGAAAAGGCTAAGTATGACTTTGAAAATGCGCAAGAGCTTAAGTTAAAAAATGCTTTTTAGTTTTGTGAGTCTGGTTCCATCCAGCGTAGTTCTTAATCCTCCAATCTTAGTTTGCTACATTAGTATTGTAGAGCACGTTCCTCTTCATAGCTTTTTGAACCACCCCCAGTTAGCTCCCGATCGCGCATGGCATTGCCGCGCCGAAGTAAAAACGCACCACCAACCGCCTGGGCAAGGCACGCGCTCACGTGGCACGTGAGCCCTCCTCGCTTGTCTCCGCTAAGTGCTTCCATTCCCCTCCCCCACTCCACCCACTCCCTCATTTCCCTATATACAAGGTGTCTGGCGAAAAAAGGCGCGCGCGCAGTACTGTACAACGTACAAGGTGTAGCAATAAAGTTCGGTTAATTATTAATTATTATAAATTATTAAAAAAATAGTCCCCGTGGCACATTAAGAATTTCTGACAACGTGTGTGCAAATCGTCGAAAGCCCTTGAAAAGTCCTTCAAAAGTACAGCTTTTAATTCCTGTGTAACAATACCAGCAAAGTTTTACTGCAATTGTAACACGTGAATTATTATCCTTTTGAAAGCTGTACTTTTGGAGAACTTTTGTACCGGGTACACACATTGTCAGATATTCGTAATGTGCCACGGGGATTACTTTGAAGGATTCTAAGCCGTTTTCATGTTAGGCTACAACGACACATTTTTAATTACGTCATTAACTCGAACTTTATTGCCACACCTTGTACGTACAAATTTATCCTTAGGTTAAATTTATTTTTTGGTTAGGTTGCAGCGATATTCGCCCGCGTTTATGCATAATTATATTAATATTAATATTAACGCGTCTATGGCGGTGGTGTCGTCGAACGGGACGTGTGTATGAGACGTGGGGAATGCGTCATCAGAAATTAGATAAACGGGTCACGTGCACGTATAGATTCGCCGGGCTCTCCCTGTTTGGCGGGATCGAAATGCCGATCGGATTTGGCGAAAGAGAGAAAAGCAAGAGTGAGTGAAAAAAAACGAGTCCACGAGTACATCGTCATTTCTAGTTCTCTGCTGTGATGCGTGTGTGAATGCGTGCATGGGGAGGAAGGGAATAAATGGGGGCGATCCATTGTGATACGCGAGACTTTGCGATAGTTTTGCTGGCGAGCCGTAAAAGAAACAACGATAAATCGAAGACAAGCGTGATGCCATCGAAGGAAATATGGATATGGTGTGCGTCAAGTAAAAAAAAAATCGGCGAATGTTTTTACATGCGTTCTCCAGTTTTTCAATTGGTATGCCGCATCTTGTTGTGTTGACGGATGCAGTGCGTGTCTACTCGCGCCCAGAATATATGAGTAATAATACCTATGTGGTGCTGTGTTTGGGTATGGAAGCTTTGAGTTGTACCACTAGTGTTCAGTTGTTGTTGCCGTTGGTGACGTGGATTCAATGGCCTAACTTAATAAGAATTCCAAAATTATTAAAAAAAAACATTGACGGAAAAATTAAACTATTATTTAATTTTTAAATGTAATTCATTCTAAAACCCTTCTCGAGTTGAAGTAACTACAGAAGCGTGCACTACAGGATTACTGCACCCTCGTGTCTCTGTGGAGATATGTGAGGGGCAGGGTCAGGGATATGGTCACAGTCTACTGAGCGGGTGGTCCCGGGTTCGATTCCCGGCGCAGGCTTTCGTTTATTCGACCCTGTGGTACTGGAATGTGACCCTCACACATTGCCACAGCAACACGAGGGGTACAATAACTTCCTGTAGTGCTATTCACTACAGTGATCAGGAATAAAAAAGGAATAATGTTTTATGATCAGCACCAATGCCTTTTGTATGTTGTAGTTCCCAAAACTAAAGTCTCATAAATATAATTAGTGCTCACGAAAATATAATATGAAAGTAGAAATACAAGTTTTATTATTTCTTTTAAAATATCGCTCCCAGAAATAAGGTATTTCATTCTTTATTTTTTTTTGCAATAATCTAAAGTGCTAACCAGTTTTCTTAGGAATGTTTTTGTTCCAAAGCTTAAAGCTTCATAAACCTTGTTAGTACTTGCATAAACATAAATTAAATTGCGTTTTATGAATATTAAGCGATGACGGTAGCAAACTAAATGTGGTTATCATTTTCTTAAAGATAGTTTCCAAGAACTCCTTCTTTCCTAAATTTATTGCACTCTTGCCATAATAAAACTAATATCGTTGGCTGACAGCGACGGTCTTTTTCTTCTAACCTTTTAAATAATTGACTCGATTTTATTTCATACTGCGATGTTGCGAATGGGTCGAGCTCGCCCTCATAGACACGGGATCGTATACATCGAAAAGTCAGCACCACGCACGTAATATACGAGACCCGCGTCTTAACGGTTCAGCTATCTTACTTTTGTTTTGATAATTTGTCAATTTATTTTTATTCCGGATCACTGTAGTGAATAGCACTACAGGAGGTTATTGTACCACTCGTGTCGCTGTCGCAATGTGTGAGGGGCACATTCCAGTACCACAGAATCGAATAAACGATAGCCTAAAATGAAAGGTACCGTAACTGAATAGAGAATAGTAGCTTAGGAATATTGCGAACGGGACCTGGAACAAATTCCGGACGGTTAGGCGACTACTCCTAAATCTGCCCTAAAAAGATTCGGGCCGGGATCATATTGTGTTCTTGAGGTATGGGTTCGAATCCAGGTTTAAGTGAAAGTTGATTAATAAAAAATATAACTTGATTAATTCTCAGATTCCCAATGGTTAATGGAATAAACACAAAAAAGTAATAAAACGAAGTGTTTGGAAAAAAGCGCCGCCTACTTTTTAATCACAAATATTAACTCAAAAGTTTAATCACGGGCAGTTTTAAACTGCAGTGAGCCCCTACTGTCGCAAATACAGTATCACGAGCTAATGATTATTTTTTCTGTATAAAAGATTACCAAATTCACACGCAAGTGCACGCAGGGGGTGAGGTCTTGTGAGGATATCGAGCATCTAGATCTGGGCGCCCCGTATATATCCCCAATAAAATGGCTGCGTCCCGAAATCAAATTTTCAGCTCATCGAATTAGGCAATATTGAATAGAGTGCACGCCGCTCGGGCGTGCAATTCAATTTCGACTCACAAAATGCACGGTTACAATTTCATTAGCCCGCGCTAGCTTGCACACCACCACCACTACTTCTACTACTAGACCTAGACGCCCCTGTATTTATACGACGTACGTGCACACACGAGGATGTCGCTCGGGGGGAGTCGCCAAATATGCCTGGCAGTCATTCTAGCTAGATCAGGGTGGTTGGGGAGGGGGGGTACTGAGAAAAAAATAGATACAATGAGGGCGAAGTAAGAGATGTCTTTCAATACACCTGTACCCACCTAAGACCCCACCTACACCAATTTGGCCATCAACATTGAGCATGGTTAATCCATCACAGGTATCTCATGTTTGATTTCGTACTGTTCTGGCAGCATTTTTTTGTAATTGTTAAAAATGGCGATTCGCCGATATATGTGAGCCAGATTCGCTCGTATATTGAAAATTGAATTACTCACATAATTTCATTACCAATTTTGTTAATATCGTGATTATATGGCACTCTTACTAGTGTTTCAATAAATGTTTTTTTTAAACCTCTCAATTAAAAAAAAAAAAAAATGTGGGGAAATTCCTCACTGCAGGATATTTACTGCAGGAGATTCTGTACCCTTTGTGTTGCTTAAGAATTACACCCTGCATGTGAAGAGCACATTTCACCAGTATCACAGGATCCAATAAACGAAAGCCGGCCCCGGGAATCGAACCCGGGACCACCCGCTCAGTAGTTTGTTGCCATACCCACTGAGTCATGGTACGTACAACAAGAAATGGTACGTACAACAACAATTTGGTGAGCTGATTAAAGACTAAACCAATTTAGAGTTCAATCCGAGTATCCTAGGTGGCACGTTGATAGTGAATGGGGTCCTAGGAGGATATACCGAATGCAGCACTTTTCTCGCATACTCGTGACTGGTTGTGCGAAACTAAAGTCAATTTTTGCATTCAGAGTGGGAAGCAGCTGGAAAGCTGGCGAATCGATTTGTTTATCAGACTTTCAAATCTGTATACTCCGCTTGCTTTTGTTTTGTCCGGGGATCGACAACCTCACCCATTGTTCTCGCTCAGCATACTCATTAGTTAAAAGAGAGGGTGTTGCCTCTCCAAATGATTGGCTTACGTCACATTATGGCTTACTTAGGGAATGGTCATACTTCGATGGCTTTACTGGGTCTCTATCCTGACGCAGCAAATAAACCGGATGTGCTTTGATTAATCCCGAGTTAACCGGACGTTTATGCTAATTAAACCATCAAACTCGAGTTGGCGATACTCACCTACTCAAGTCGTTCGTCACCCTTAGTCTTGTCCTGGGTTTTGCCGTTATTTTGATTTTTTTATTGAAGACGAAATTTTGTAATTGTATATTGATTTTTCGTCTTTCGTGGTAGATTTGTGTACAACTCGTGCAATTTCTTCCGCGTCTTCTTTCCAAAAATTAAAAACTTTACAGTTTATTACGCTAAACTTGGTTGAGCCATTTTGCTGGATGATCCCTAAAATGTTGCTTTGAGACAAATAAAAAATTCGAAAAGAGAGGACAAATTATCGTTTACCTGAGCCTTAGATCAATAAACAAATAGCACTATAATTGCGGGATTTGAAAGCAATATTATTTGCTACTTTGGAATTCACTATAAATTTCTGGTTGTGAAAGCACCTCGCACATCTCCATTGAGACATGAGGGTCCAGTAATCCTGTAGTGCACTAGGCACTACGATGATTTATTAAAAAAGGGCTGATTTTTAAAATCTAACTGAAGAGCAAGTTGTAAATAATAAGTTATCCACTATTTGTTCAATTGCTCGACAGAGAAAATAGCTCACTAGTTTAGTAGAAAATAAATTGAGTGTATTATCTCTTTTTGTTTTCTCGGGAAAACATAAATAATGGCATAAATATTATTTTCATAGGTTGTTAGAAATAAGGTCATTATTACCAATTGAAAACAAGTCCAATGTTGTGCCATTTTTGTGGCGTGGTATTGTGCTGTTTTTAAACTAATGTTATGGCAAAAGCGTTCGATGGTACATTTAGTAATTAGTATTCAAATATTTTGGCAGCACTAATGGTTTCATGAGAAGTTTTCTCCCTCCCTTAATTTATAAGCAGACCAACATTCCAGCAATACCACACAATTACTTAGACAGACTGTTTCAGCCGCCCCATTTTTTGTTCCTTTATTTTGAATATTTTTTCTTTTCCTTGTAAATGTGCCTTTTTAACATGTGTGAATACATCTACTCTCCATCCCCCATTTATGAAGCATAAAATAAAAGCATGTGATCATTTACACTGCTATTGCGAATCCACTTGGTTGTACTGACATCACATGTATAGACATACAGTTAAAAAACTGGTTATTTAGCGAATATTCATAACGTCATCCAGGAAGTGCAGGTCTAAGGGAGATGAGGCGCATCGAATCTAAAGTGATGAATACTAAAGCAGGCCGTCTCTGTACTTTCCTTTCGGCAGAGCTTCCTTGTGTAAACAGAGTTTTCGTGGCTGGCGATTCATCAGACGAACCTCGACTCGTTCAATTCTGCCTCTGCCACGGTGCAAAATCGATTTTCTTCCCACCGGCAGCCTCTACCTATGGCAATTAGGGGGAGATGCTTCGAAGGTGCATTGGCAGGATTGTCCCACGTTTAAGTTGGCTTACGAAATGAGAGTCTGGTTACCGTCAGGCAGTTGGGTGGTAACATGAGTTTCTCTGTTCTGAATTGGGCAGGACCAAATGGCAGGTAATGTTGCCTATGTTTCCATGCTGACGGAATCCTTGGACTTTAGACAAGAGCATTTTTCTGAACTAGAAAACTTTGGAATAATTATTTAAATATTTATAACTTGATTCAAGAATAATTAGAGAGTCAAGTTGGAGAGTCTTGTTGTGAAATTCTGATTTTTTTTTTGTGCAGTCTCTTTTTAACTATTAAAGATAAGACTGATATGATGCCGAGATAAGTTTCGTTGTGAGTGAATTCTAAATTGGTTCCATTTACAGGATATGGCCTTATACAGATTAATCTATGGAAATATCCTTTTAAGTTTGAGCCAGACATGGAAAATACAGAGGATAATAAACTTCCTTATATGTCTGAAGAGTGAAGAAAGAATATCGGTACGAAGTAGCAATTTAGTAATATTTTTATAGTGTTCTAGTACTATCTGTATGGAAAAATTATTCCATAGAGCGTAATGTGAAAAGGTCTACCAATCCGTGGAGAATGGGTGGACAATAATTGCCAAATCAATGGACTTTGCGGGCTTGTTGTAATTTGAAGGGTCTGATGAGGATACTTCACCTTAGTTGATGACAACGTCGTTGTCGGAGCCGGGCTGCTCCAACGAACGAGATATCCATTAATATTCATGGCGGCGACAACAGCGGAACATTAAAAGTAAATTACATCATTACGATAGAGGGGAGCTGTCATATAAACCGATTGAAAACAAACGAGAATTTTAAATTTTGCCAAACGGTGAATCTTCTTCTGGCGGTCCTCTCTATTATGCATGACGGCGAGCTAGATTTATTGCGTGGGTTTTTTATTTTTCCGCCGCGCGCTGTTCGGTTTTAACCGTCCTCTTTCCCCCCTCCTTACGTCGCATTCCACCTGATCACTTTATTACCGCACACCACCTTCAATCAATTTTTCTTTTTAGAGCACCGCGATCCTACACTTAAAGAGCGCTTAGTGATGGTGTGGGGTGCGTTAAGCATTTGAGTTCCACCATTGAAGCGCGTGTCGTTGCCCGTGCTATTATACCGAAGATTAATTTCATCGTCCAAATACAGAGTAGTAAAATAACGAAATGGTTAACGCGTCACAATCTAAAATTCTTTATATATTCTAATGGAGCGGGGGTTGTCTTCTTGATGAGCTTTAATCGTTTACATGACTTTTTATGGGTAGTTTACTCGATGCAAGCGATATTCATTTTCAAAAATTTAGTAACCTCAAAAACCTGTCTAGACAAGAAGCAGGACTTAACCGAAGTTTGCTCGATATTTTTTAAGAAAGGCTGATGGAGACTTGTTAAAGACTTATGCCGATCCAAGATAAAACTTACATGTTAAATCAAGTGATGCCGAGTAGTGTTGTGGTTGGCATGTTCACCTACTGCGTTCAATTCCCGACCGAGACTTCCGAATTTTTTTTGAACGAGACTAATTTACCCATATACCATCGTCTTCATCCTTGCTTAGTCATTTGACCTCACTTCTTTGGTCCCTCTGATACTGCTTTCGGGTACACATTGTAATTGCAAATGTATCCATCCTTCATTGCAATTACAATATCTACCCGCAAGCAGCCCTGGAGGGGCCAATGGTTTTAAACGAATAAACAGTTTACTAAAGATATAATATTTTTTCTCGTATTCCCATCCCACCTGTTGCGATTGAGAAATATCTTCAAATCGTATTTTTTTAAGCCATGGTATGCATCTGATAATTAATGAAGTTATACTCAGTATTTATGATCAACTAACTTTCCACTAGACCGGGATTCTGATTCGGAGCCGAGTCAGTGGAATTCATGATCCGTCGTCTAATCAATTGAACTATAGCTTCCATCAGTTATCAAGCTTTTCATTGATTTCACAACTGATGTGATAATTATAAATCAGTAATTTCAGAATAAGAATGTTCAAAATCTTGTTTGGTCTCATACAATACATGACCCCTGCTAGTGTTTTCGTTGAAGCCTTTGTCTTATTTTCTTTTAATGGAAATGTCACATTTCCAACCTGTCTGACTGCAACCTGGGGACGTGTATTTACGAGTATATCGTGTTGCAGCATAGTTTTTGTTTGTCTGGTATGCATGCTGGCATGTTTTTAAATGCATCGGCAACAAACGCAAAAATCCCTCTATTTTGGATAAATATCTCTGTCAAATACTTGCATACGTACGTGTACATAAAGTGGTGGTGTTTTTTTCTCCGCAGACAAGCTCTAAAAAATGGAATCGCAATACATGGTACGAGAGATGCCAGCGAAGAAAATACGATGCAGGCTAATGAAGTCCCCAAAGGTTAACACAATCTGGTGTATGCAGCAAAATGTATGGAAACCAGAGTTTTCGGCGCACGGCTTACACGAAGTTGTATCGAAAGGGCAAAGAAAAAAAGAAAGAAAGAATCCGAATATCAAAATATGCTAATGCATGACTTGTCTTACCGTATTTACCAGAGAACGTTTCTCTTATTCCTCTCGTGGCTCCATATCCATATTCTGGCATGGACTATTTGTTAAGGTGAAACGAGTCACCGACATTTTTTTTATTTTATTTTTCCGGATCACTGTAGTGAATAACACTACAGGAGGTTATTGTACCCCTCGCGTCGCTGCGGCGATATATGAGGGGCACATTCCAGTACCACAGAAATCGAATAAACGAAAGCCTGCGCCGGGAATCGAACCCGGGACCATCCGCTTTGTAGTCGAAGACCATAGCCACTGAACCACGGAGGCCGCTTTAGGAGGCTTTAGGAGGCTCTGTACTTGAGCCTCCGTTTTTGGAGGATCTGGAACTGGCACGGGTTATTTTTTTTTCATTGGAGGAACAATATAATTGTTCGTGAGATAAAATAGCTTCTCATTAGTCATTAGAGGAACGGGAACCGGAACGGGTTCCTTTAAAAAAGGAACGAACCCCAGCACTGTCTACCTGCCCCACTTAACATTGACGCGGCCACAAAGTCAACGTGGGTGCACCTGAGAGATGTGAATAGTGCGCGATAGAATTGGCTAGCATTTCTACCACCCACCATACACTTTAAGCTTAATGCCACGCTAATTTTACATATCTCCATAGAGACACGAGGGCGCAGCAATCCTGTAGTGCACTAGGCACTACGGTGATTTTAAAAAAAAAATGGCTAGGGGCGCTGCTCGGCAACGAATAAAGTGCTGATATGAGCATGCATGCATATTTGACATTTACATCGGATTTGAGATTGATATATCGGGTAATTCGCTACACAATTGTAAAATTGTGGAAATTATGAGCTGTTTAGGGGGATAGGATAGAGGCATATATTTTCGTCGTCATAGTGGGAATACTGGGAATCGATCCCGGACCGTCACGCCAGATCTATTAGCTAACCCAGCTGAGCCACAATGGCATGTACAATCAATGCATGATAATTAAATACTAGTAATTGATGAAATCCGGAAAATCTATTATTTTTAAGAACATTTCCAACTCTGATTTCTTTTGGACTCGAATCCACGACCCTTTGATCCGTTGATAGTAAGTCTATAGCACTAAAATCACATAAAAATGAAAAGGATTGAGTTAGTCAGTCGAGTTCGGGACAGCGCCAAATTTCAGCAACAATTGTGGATTGTGGACGAAGCTAGCAATGACCAAACTATCAATAATACGAATGAGGAACACGTTCCGGTACAGCGCCGGAAAAATCCTGCGAAATATTTTTTGTTATCATAACCTAATAATAATAATATTATTACTCGTATTTAAAAAAATTACTCGTTTTACGGTGCTGTACCGGAACATGTTTCCCATTCGTCTGAACACAAAACTTCCTGATCTTGTCGATGTCCTTGACGTCGTATACTATTCTTTAAAGTACGACTCGTCGAAGCCCAGTCGGTATTGCAACTGACTGTACCCCTCACATATTGCCACATCAACACAAGGGTTACAGAATCTCCTGTAATGATATTCGCAACAGTGACCAGGAATAATAATAAAAATAAACGATTACCTGTACATTGAGAACCAGCGTCGGAAATCGAACCCGCCAATATCGCACCAAACAAGTCAGATCTCCGAACAATTGGACTTTGACAATAACAGCCTCTATTTACCCAGGTTCAATAATCAAGAGATAATGGACAACTGTGGAATGCGTGTCAATACCAGAGTCAAGCGTAGCCTGCATTAGGAGTGGAGAGGGGGTGATGGGGGGAAGGGGGTGGAGCGTTAGTGCGCATGCGTACTCGAGGAACCGTTTTTTGTCAGCTTCCTATCGGCGACAGCGTGGCGACACAGCGGGGAATCTCCTAATGGAAATCCCCCCGGGGACACCACCACCACCAACTGCATGATCTACTTGATAGATTTTCCTTCTCTACCGTTCGTGTTCCAAACACACGGCAACCAAACACGCGAATACGTAACGAAGGTCGAAAGTTCCAAGTTTGAAGGGGAAAAAATACAAAACTTATTCTTAAAGTTTAGTCGGAGATGTGAAATGACAGATTGGCACTTTTTTCTCTGATTCACTGCAGGCACCAAGTTAGTGTGCAGTGCAGGAGATTTTGCACCCCTCTAATCGCCTCGAAAAAAGAAAGGAGGGTAAAGAAACGGAAGCCCGATCCGGGAATCGAATCCAGGAGCGCAACACACATGACGGATGCTTCGCTACTGAGCTACGACGACCAACGGGCAAAGGTCAAATAAGAAATGGAGCCCTTACCGGAAATCACACCAGCAAATCAGTCTATCAACCAAAGCAATTACAATTACAATTTGTACCCGCAAGCAGCCCGGCTGGGGGTTGAATTACCAATTAAGGACGAAGATGTTCTATTTTTAAAAATAAATTTACTGCTACTCTACAATGTTATACACAAGCCCCCAGTTGAGGTCAGATAATTTGGCCTAGTCTATGTTTCTGACCAATCCAACGTATACCTAATAACGTACAGACACGACTCCTACGATTCTACTTCAATTTCAAACGAATTTCGCTCACCCGAAAAATTCCACAAGCCACGGTCGGGGATTGAACCCACAATTACGGGCGAGCTAACCACTACGCCACACGGCACCTATCGGTAATCGAACGAATCCTATGTTCCCGGTTTTAAGCAAAGCTAAAATAAATAATGAAAAATAAATAATTGTGGTAAATGTACATTTTGTGTTTAAGCAAAGCGCTTTTCCAGATGAGACAAACAAAAACCAATGCATGTAAGTGCGTGTATGTCTTCTAAAAATAGATTATTATTCACATCCAAGAGCTTCAATACCAATTTTCTTTCGCTTCAGGATAAACAGAAAATCTCGAAAACAAGATCCCTGTGACTGAAGGCCTCGTAAGAGACTACAAGCAGAAACGCACAATTTAAAAGATCATATTCAGGGATGGACAAAATATTGGAAACACTTCTATTGAAATGCGTGTGGCCAGAAGAGACCAAACGCATGGTGGTGCAAATAGTGATATTTCCATTATTTTGTTCAACCCCTGGATGTGCTTGACGCTGTTCACTTGGTAACCGAGAAAAAAGCGTGAATGCTTTTCAAATTTTGAGAACCGTATGGAGTCGCATGCGAGTGGCAATAATCACGATTTATCCTTTTTTTTTGCTTGATTGCGTCTGCTCTGCTTTTTCGACTTTCGAATTTTCGTGTTTACTTTTTCTTCGGTGGCTCTCTCTGTCTCTCTCTCTCTCTCTCTCTCTCTCTCTCTCTTTCGTTTTGATTGCTTTCATCGATTTTGATTCCTCACTATGTCTCTCTATCTACCACTTTCCCTGCTCACGTTTTCAAACAGATAAGATCAAAGAGATGCGAAGGTCTAGACTGTGACGTTAGTATAAATGCTAGAGTTTGTCTGGAGCGCAATTTTACAGCCTCTTGCCCGCATGCGACCACCGAATATTTTATTCTTATTACTGATCACTGTAGGGATTATCACTACAGTGAGGTCCCGTTCCTTCGATGAAAAAAGGAACCAGTTCCCATTCCAGTTCCCACAGAAATTTAATTTCCACAGAAACCTGGGCCTGGGCTAAAAGGCCATATGCCGATTTGCGAACACAGTCGGTTCCGCTGACGACACACTTTGGAAAATTGTACTCTTCGAAAATTTAATGTTATGGCAAAAGGAACAATTTACACAGAAAATAAATCCCAGTTTCAGCTCCTTAAAAAAGGAACCAGTTCGTAGTTCGTTAATAGTCGTTCCTAAATTTCTCAGAAAAGGAAAGCAAAGGAAAGCGTGCGTACAATTTTTTCATGCCGGAAAAATTCGAAGATGGGGGATATTGAACCCGCAATCATGAGTGTAGAAGTTAAACCTCGCTAACCACTACACCACTCCTCATTTAGCAATCTAACAGCTAGGTGCGCCACCATCAAGTTGTTCACCGAGAAAGGCGGCAACACGGCCATGTTTTTTCCCAGAAAATAAATTCAACGGTTTGCCTTTTTCTAGGTCTTTCAATTTGTTGGACAAAACACGGAAAAAGGAAAACACAAACACAGTTTGTAGAGTCCAAGAAGCCTCGACGCTGATCCACAGATTTCATCTCCGCTTTCAGTTTCGGTTAGAAACTTGAAATTGCACGGATTAAACTAGGAGGGCTGGCAGGCTGGCCGTCTCATTTTTAAGCTGCTTCTCTTTCGTGACATAAAAATTGATTGTGTTTTTAGATGGACAGTGTAGACAGCTTAAATCTGAGCGAACAGAATGGGAGATTAGATGCGAAACAAACTTGCCACTTAAACCAACAAAGCGGACAATATGGGTGTCCAATAAAAAATAGAGTCGGTTTAAATTTACTCAAAAAAATATGAAAACATTTATTAAATTGAATGAAATTAGGAACACGCAGTGACAAGGCCTTCCTTTTTCAATTGCCCACATGTTCACGTGAAGTTCTGTGACGTTAGAAATTTATTTTGTGATTCGAAAATGTAGCGCACCGCCATTTGCTTTTATCATAAAACGAAACATATCAGTGAAAATAGCGGTGCCCTCCTCTTACATGAACCTCATTTACGAACCCCAAAATAAATTTATGACGTCACTCATCCACACGTGAACATTATGGCAATTCTAAAAAAACTACTAAAAAAACTTTCTAAAAAATCAACTATGAAAATTTAATATCAATCGATTTGATAACTGTTTCTTTTTAAATATTTTTAAGAGTTAATTTGAATCGATGCCATTTTTTCGTGTCAACTCGTTCTGAAGTTTCAGTTGCCAAATATGAGCAAGCCAATGGCTAAACGCACCCCGCTTAGGTACGCTGAAGTACAGGATGCTTGACTATTTCGAAAGGGGTATTAGTAATTTTTGAGTTGCAGATTCAGCTGGAATCAGGGACAAACATAATTTAAATTTTGTTTATTTTTTTACCCACCCATTTATTATACTCATCATTCTCTTAACCAACTGAGCAAACCGACGCCGCTATAAAAATTGTTTGAATGCGTCGTGAATTTATTATCATTTGTTCAGGCCTGTGATGACAAAGTCGTTGTGACAGTGTCTCCCAATCATCCAATCAAATTACGGTTATAGCGATGACGCCGGTGTACCTACGTCATAAACGCGAAATGAGCCGTCGTGGCAAAATTCAAGGTTAGGGAACGGGGATGTCGAGATTGGATGAGCCGGTGTTTTTGAACAAAGCATATACAAGCCCTCCTAAAACACAAGCAGTGCTCCCCTCCACCCCGCACACATTCACAAACAAAACAGCCACTTGCTGCCTTTGTTTGCGTCTGCAGAACAAGTCTAAATTTCTAATTTAAATAAAACGAAATATTTAATAGCAAAAATAGAAATTTCACAACGATTTAGATTTTTATATTTAGATTTGGTAATCGCCGCGTATGGATCTTTAACGTGAACCTGACCACGTACAGGCACGGCTCTTACGGCTTTACATCCATTCCCAAGCAAGGTACACATTTTTCTCGCCCGAAAAATTCCAGAGGTATCGGCCGGGATACGAAACGCGATCATGTGCATAGTAGGCGAGCACGCTCACCACTACACCACCATTTAGTTAAGAATAAGTTTACATTTCTAATTCAAAGAAAACACATTTTAAATAAATAATATAAATTTTACAAAGCTGACTGTAGACAACATGGAATCAAGCCGATAGCCTGATGCCAAATATTTCCTGAACAAATCTGAAATGTGAGCGGACCGGAAAGAAAAAAAAATGATCAAATGGAAAAGAAATATTGCACAAATAAGATTTACCCGAACAACATATTGAGAGAAAACTGGTTGCGTATTTGCCCGTTAGCTTCAAAGGATCCATTAATGTAATAACGTCTCTATGATTTTTTTTTTTTTTTTGAATATATAAATAGGGCTATTTTTGGTTCTGGTTATATTGATAAGACATCCTTATCAATCCTGATTAATTAAATTCGAAGGGGGGGGGGCGCGAAAAAATTCGTTTAACATTTATCGCTTTACATGCGATTAAAAATAACAAGCATGGCAAATTTTGCTTAATGAAAATGAAGCTGACATGCACGTGCGTGTTCAGGCGCCTTTCACAGCCAACAGAGAAATCAGACTTTACGATATAAATTAAAACCATGTGACTAAATTAAAATGTCGGCATTTACCTCGTTACGGCATTACGTCGGCATTTACGGCATTACCTCATGACAAGTTTCTCCTGTTGGATTTTAATTTTTGTCTAAACATTCTAATATAGGCTTCGCATTTTTAATCATTTTTATTATTTTGATATTTATACCTAGGTGAACTATCGCCACTTATCGGAGAAAATAAAATTAATATTTTTTATCACGATTCAGCCAGTTAACGAAGAAAGCATTATTTACAGAGACTAAAGGCACTTATCAGTTCCATATCTCACACAATTAGTTGTCAGGTGAGAAAGGCGCCATCGGCGTTGTTCCTATCTATCGCCCACTCGAAAAACGCCGGGGACAGCGATCCGATTAGCATTGTATATGTGCACTTTCTGCTCGACAAACTTGTTTGGTGGGTGCGTTACGAATGAAGGGAGAAAATGTCGTTCTCGTGTATTAATGAACGCAGTGAATGTACACCGAAAAATAATCGAAGGGTACTTAGCCGAGTGGGAAAAAATATGTCACGCATGTAAAGCACTAATTTCGCGAGAACGCTTAATCGGTTTAAGAGTGTGAATGGCAGACACGTAGACAAAGAAGCCGTGGTCAGACTTGTCGATTAATTACTAGTAACTGTTTTGGTAAGGAGTCGATGGGGTTGATATTTTCGACTTTTGATTAAATAAATTGGCAGAACCATATGTCCGCTAAAAAAAATTGTGCGCCTATATTTAATGATATTGTTGGTTCATTTAGCCATCAGTGGGCAAAATACAATCACAATATCTACCCGCAAGCAGCCCCAGAGGGAATCAATGGCAATATTAAAATGACAGGCACGACTTATTAGTAAAAAATGAAAAATAATATTCTAGGAATAGGAGATTTAAAAAAAAACAAAAAACATTTCATAATGACAATCAATGATACTCATCACTGAAGTGAATATCACAACAGGTGATTCTGTACTCCTTTTAATCGCTCGAGCAAATGTGGAGACGCACATTTTTACCAGTACCCCAGAATCAAATAATGAAAGCCCGAGCCGGAAATCGAACCCGGGATCACCACACACATGGCTGAGCTATGACGACCGTACGATTTTTACTTTCTTAAAATTCAATTTCAAAAACAAAAATACGTTGCTTGGGATCAATCCATATGTTGACCGTAATCAGCAATATGTTGCCCCTAATCAGAAATAGAACAGCACGTAGAATATGGCACGTGATAAATATGACATTACATGAAATCATTTTGATGAATGAATTCAAAATACACAGCCTGCTCTACAGCATATAAAATGTACGTTCACCCAATCGACCAGCACGTGCGCTGCTGACGCCTAGAAGCTGGCAATCACACAACACACATATGCTTGGTAGAGAAGCGGGCATCCGCATTGCCCTATAGCTTTTGCACCGTAGCTCAGCGACGCTTTACCGATAAGTTATCTCGCCTAAGTACTTTTCTGCACCACTCGATGATGAAAAAAGAAACTGCGAGCCTTATATTGATATTGCACGAAAGCATCGTCGTCAAATATATCCCAGCAATATGTGTCTTCCAGCATGCAAGTAAATCCCACGGTTTCACTGACGCTACCGCTACAGTGATTTCTGGAACCAAATCATCAAAGACGTGGCATCTGTGATTGTACCATGCTAGGTTTCAGACAAGTAACCTCCGGATTCGGGCACACGCTTTTCTTTCGAAATGAAAATGAAGCTGTGGGACCAGTGTACACAGCGTATCAGGTACACGTTCAAGACAACTATCTAGGACAGAAGCCCAGGCTATGCCAGATTCAAAATTCCACTGGGCAAAAAATATATTAGTGATAGTAGCAGTTGTAAAAATAGACCGACTTCGTTCACGACAGGTCATTTGACCTCCGCCATAAGGCCTCTCCGGGGCTGCTTTCGGGTACACGTTGTTTCCGTAGAGTGTAGACCCCCTTGATGTTGTGTCCCTCGTGTCATCTCCGGTCCCCACCCTCGATCCCCCGACACCTGGTGACTTGAGGGAGCAGAAACCCCCTGAGTTTTCTTGGCAGAATACCGAGGTGGTTTGCCATTGCCTTCCCCCGCACAGTACCACGAGCCAATCCAAATATCGATTGCACCAGGAATCGAACCTAGATTCGCTGGTCGACGAGCGAGCACGCTCACCACTTGGCCAGATCGAATTTAACAGCACAAAAAATTATTTTAAGTTGCAACATCTCACCATTAGATTTTCTACGCAATTTTTCACCAGATGGCGAGACTACATTTTCGGGCGTGCCACCAGGTGACTTTATTTGACTGGCAATATTGCCACCAGATGGCAATACCTGGTTTGTTAATACGGTATGACCAGTAATAATAGTTGAGTTAGGACGTCTATAATTCAAACAAATATTTTTAAAAAAATAAAAAATGTGGTTCGGTACAGCGCCGAAATTGATACGGCATGACGTTTCCACATCTACAATCGCATATTCAGCGCCGTGAAAAACATATTTTGAATTTTAGATCGAAACGGGAACGACTGATCTAATATTCCATCTGCTCTTTCAGTAAAATCAATTTTCGAGGCGCCATCACCATCGCCAGGCTGCTTCTGCCCAACACCGCGACGTCTCACTGAAATCGATTTCGCTCACCATGAATAATTCACCAAAAATGTTCCCAAAGTCTGGGTTTTACAGTACATCTGGCACTGGTATGTAACACGTCACGGACTACTGTATAACGGATAACTAGATTATATCGGGAAATATTGCCTGTCTGACACGCTGTAAACGTGAGGATGGCGTAACCATGGTTTACTGAAGCTGAATTCGGTTTTCCGGTGGTTTCGCCAAAATATTCAAGTTTTTCAACGATTGGAGAACATGTTCCGGTGCAGCGTCAAAAAAGGAAAGACGAACAGTCTGGCGAACTCTCGTAAATAAAATAATAATGGAATATTTAAAATGCTTGTTAATAAAATAATAATAGAGTACAGTTGTCGTAGCTCGGTGGAATAGAGCATTCGCCATGTGTGCGGCGATTTCGGGTTCAATTCCCGGCTCGGACTTTCGATGTTCAATCTGGCTTTCTTTCTTTCTTTATTTGATCTTTATTCGATCACACTGGCAAAAAATGTACCCCTCCAAAATTACTCGAATGATTAAAGGGGTACAGAATCTCTTGTCATATTTACTTCAGTGATAACGATCAATGATTGTCAAAAAAATAAAAATGGTGAATTTGAAACACATATGAATTTTTAGGCGTTGTATCGGAACTTGTTTTTCATTCGTTGAAAGCCAAAATATGTCCTAAGCTCGTCTATTATTTCTTTGTTCCATAATCCGCTACGGTAGATAGACCGGCTAATGTCCAATTTACCCTAACGAGCGACCAGAAAATACGGTATCGAGTGGGGCGCGTAGCGAAAGTCAGTCTC
>JAUJYS010000320.1:0-25260 GCA_033995665.1 Melogona broelemanni | reverse complement strand
CGAGTCGACAGCCAAATTCCTATGCGCAGCTATTAATTAAGAACAGCTAGATAAGTGGCATTGGAACTGGCGAATGCTATTTGAGTTTGAAAACTATCAGTTTCAGGTGTCGTTTCGATGTCGACTTTTCAAATGTTAGCCGACAATGTATGTTCATTCCTCAACTACAGACGTTCGAACAAAGAGAAACGATTATTTAAATGGAAGAAAAGGTTTGTTTTCCCTTGGACATGCATACGATTTTTACAGTAACTGCTTCGATATCTAGGATAAATTCAACAAACCGATTCATTATATATTATTAACACGAGAGTTGTACACAAATCTATCACGAATGATCGCCTTAACACCATTCATAAGGAAGATCTATATAGGTCGTCCTTAGCCCCAGCCTTGACCTGGTTTTGTTATTTCAAGATTATTAACTTCTTCGTCAGATCGCGATAGCAGTTTTTTCCCACTTTCAAAGCTACTTTTTGACATTATGACGTCGTACACAACGAAACTGATGTCGCCACGATGATTCCCTTCGAAAAAAAAAAAACTAAAATCATTTTTTTTTATAACATTTCAATTTTATCACAACATTTCCGAATAAAAATAAGTGCAGAATCTAAAAGAGAAAATTCCATTTCCGAAGTATAGTGCATCTTTATTTCATGTGAAGCCAGTGATATTTAATTTATTTATTTAATGGAGAATTGATCAGAAATTCCCCTCACTGTCATGAATATCACAACAGGAGATTATGCACGAGCTCCCGCTAATTATAAACCGTGCATTCGTTCTCAAGAAGCACCTTGTCAATGGCACATGCAACAGTACTTTGTATTGTACATGTACAGGAGTTGGACAAAATAATAAAACATATCTCTTTGTGTACCTTATGCAAGATGTTTCCATTATTTTGTCCAACCCCTGTATAAACATTGTTTCATCATTCGTGATAAACCGGATTTCGATTAACCGATAGTGCGATGGTTCAGCGGGTTAACCGCGGCCAACACCACACATTGAAGCGGAAAGTAAACAAGGCAGCTCATAATATAATTTGTGCCGGGGGAGAAAAAAATGATAAGCCAAGGCTAGATCACCAGGATAAGTCATCAAAGAGACCTCCACATGGTAGACTTATTAATAAACGCATAGCTCAATGACCTCAGTTTTTTTACACACTTTTTGTCGAACTTTCATTGAGGTCGCAACTCAAGTTCATGTACACCAACTGCACAAGGTTTTCATCATTATAAAAAAAGCTAAAACAATAAATACATTCTGCAATAATACTTAACCAAAACAAAAATAAAATTGAAGTTTATTGTTAAACGCAAAAACTTAAATAAAAAGGTTAAAAAATGTCTGCCTCGTCAAGATGAATGATTTTATTTCGCAAAACTTCCAATTGAAATATGTCCTACCCACCCTCTACTTAAATAAGGTCAAACTATTCGAAATTTTAAAAAGAAAACATTTTGTAAGAGTATACTGTAATTCAATCAAATATCTAACCAATCGCATCTTTAAATTACAATTACAATTACATTTAAAAATCGATTGTAAAATTATTCCAAACCTTGAAAAAGAATTGACCGATCTAGGTGAGAAAAAATTAGAAGAATAAGACGTTCATTACTGAACAAGCTAACCACGTACGGACAAACAACTAACATTAAAGCGATGGAAGTTTAAAGACACTAACGACACAACGATAGAGTCTACTCGGCGCGCCCCGAGGATGAACGACGATAGGTTGGCTAGACCTCAGGAAAATCGAATAAACGAAGAATTAACTACTATTTGCGATACAATTTTACAAGCGTATTAAATTACAGTATTTTTCTATGCCTGTATCCAGATTACAACAGGTCGTTTGTTAGCCGAGAATCTCAGAAGAATATCCAGCCAAGTGTCTTATGTCCACCCCGGTACACTAGTTTAAGAGGACCTGCCGCCTGTTTTACCTGACTATCCAGCAGACATTGGCAACCCCCCCCTCGTGTCTTAATACACGTCGATCAACATGCCCACACGCCAATCCCAACTGCCATGACGCGCGAAAATGTAGTCCCTCTCGTCTTGTCAAATTTTCAATTCTGGTTAGGAGGCGTCCGAGAGATCGATCGCACCTCTCCTGTTGACGTCTCATTGGCGATAATCGCGCCGTGGAAGACGCCTGGGTTGAATAGACCATTAGCACAAGTGACTTTGATGAACCCAAGCTAGTCACGCAGGCTTCATACTGAAAAGTAAAAATCCATTTCCCCGGCTTTCCCTGCCCAAAATCGAGAGTTTCCTTGACCCAAAATAACAATTTTCCCTGACTTTTTCTTTAATGGAATTGTAGTTGCCACATACTGTATTTCCCCTAACCCAAATTTAGTGTTTTTCTTATAGAAAATAAGTGGTACACAGTGCGCAAGTAATGCAAAGGAAAGTGCTCATAGAACGAATTGAGAAAAAAAATGCAACGCCTATTGGTAAGAAAAGACGTTGTGCAGCACACGATAAAAAAATGAAATACCCGTAAGGAAAAAGCGCTCGCAGCGCGACATTTTTTTTCTACTAATAACAAAGAAATTTCCAGAAATAAAAATTCAATTTCATTCAGAATATTCCCTGACATTTCGAAATTTTGGATGATTTTCCCTCAAAAAAAATAATTTCCCTGACATTTCCAGATCAGTAGTGAGATAACTACACCACCCACTCCTCATCCAGGGACAAATTAGTTCACAATTATTTTTGTTTAATAATCTTATCTACTACAACGTAAAAAGTTCGTTGATGTCTTTTAATACGCCAGACTCTCGTTCCAGAGTTCGCCAGACTGTTCGTCTTCACCTTCTGGGCTGCATCGGAACATATTTCCTTAATGTTATATGAGATCACAACATCAGAAACGTGCACGTGCAGGACAAAGTGTCAGTATGGTGATCTGACCTAGCCTCAGAATTATTATTTTTTTGATAATTCTGTTTTATAATTTTTTATGTTCTCATACTTATGTTCGGTATTCCTTTCCATGGAGTAATGTAATATTCGATGAAATTCACATCAAATATTTAGGCTTACACTGGTGTCATTGCGACTAACTATTATGCGGCCAAGGCCACCGATATCACATAAAAAGTACATCCGAAAAAGAAAAGCCCATCTTGCAAAGTCATTCCTTGATAAGAGTGTAACCAATTTTGCATACACAATCATCGAGATCAGCTATCTGGTGAAGCCCTAAGAGATTCACATTTCCTTGAATAATTGGCTAAATGTCTTCCAGACATGATGCCATCAATTCAGTGTTGGGTTCGTTCCTTTTGAAAAGGAACAAGTTAACGTTCCCGTTCCTCCGATGAAAAATGGAACCAGTTCCCGTTCCTCAAAAATAAAAAGGAACCTAGGCGTTCCTGCGTTCCCTTTCAAAAGGAAGCGGTTCCTTTTCCGTTCCTTCAATATTTGAAGAATTCGAATGATGACATCACGGAGTTGCACGTGCGCGGTGCCAATTCATAAAGAAAAGAAAGACTAACATGTGCGCTAAATTTCATTTGAATAACTTGAAGATATGCAATTTTAGGATCAATTTTCAATCGAAACGTGTTTTTTTTTAGGAAAAGTGTGCTTTTAGAGAATGAAGGTTATTAGAACAAGGAACGCTGCAACCAGAAAAGGAACCCCCGTTCCAGTTCCTCAAAAAAAGGACTAGTTCCCGTTCCAGTTCCTACAGAAATAAAAGGAACCTAGGCGTTCATCCGTTCCTCAAAAAAGGAACCAGTTCCTAGGAATGGGAACTTTCCGTTCCGTTCCTACCCAACACTGCCAAGTGGTGGATTCGACAAAAAACTTGTGTAAATAGGCACAATGTAGGTTAATTAAATGAAACCTAATGACATTAATTAACCACATTTTTATGAAAATCGGATGATTCTTGACAAAAGTCGTTAAAAATATAAAAAGGTTATGGATTTTTTAGCCTCACGGTGTAGACAGTATGTTGAAGGTCGATTCAAGAGCATACAAAAATTAAACATATAAAAAAGTACAAAAATTGGACAACAGAACGCTACTACACAGGTACGAAAAACAAATCTAGAGAGAAACTGCAGCTGCTTACGAAAAACAACAACAATAATTATTACACAAACATTGCACCAACTGGAAGTTTAAGTGTACATTATTATATCACCAGTTAACCATAAAAAATTTGAAATAAAATTAAGTAGTTAAAAATAACTACCTAGCGTGGCAGTAGATTAAGCAAACATATCAAAACTAATGTTAGCTCCAAATATTTACCACGTTGATGTTTACCAACCAGCCAGAATAGGTCAGTTGCCAATTAATTTGAGCACATTTACGAAAACAAATGGCAGAATCGAAATAAATCGATCCAAAATAAAATGTATAACTGAGAACAAAGGCAAAATTACCAATAACATCCGTCAGCGGAGATAAAAAATTGTGACGCAACTTTATAAAGTACCGGTGGAATAAAATTGTGTTACACACTGTATAACCTAGATTCGACAAAATCGTTTGTGCATCGGTTCTCAAAAATAAAAATTTATGTTTCATTTACATTGTAGATAAATAAAGTATCGTAATAGAAGTTAATCTACGACGATAGGATGAAAGTTCGTCGAAGTGAAGATCAAAAATATTAGAATGTTAATCACAAGACCGCGTGAATTGAAGACGAACGAGATCACAAATTTAATTTAGAAGAAAATAACTTTGCGAAATGATGAATAACAAGTTTGTAGATGTAAATAAAACGCGTTTATTGACATGTAGAGTTGAAGATATACAAAAATACACGGTTAGTTGTGCCGTGAAACATAATAACTTTGGGTTAACCCACGGCAACGACCATCTGAGAAGTAGTTGGCAACAATGGTTGGTTCGTATTATTTTCTTCTAAATTAAGTTTGTGATCTCGTTCGTCTTCAATTCACGCGGTCTCGTCATTAACATTCTAATATTTTTGATCTTCACTTCGACGAACTTTCTCTCGTAGATTTACTTCTACTACGATACTACATTTATTATTTTTTCTTTTGCCGTAAAACGTATGATTAGAGGAAAACTATTATGATTAATTTCAACAAAGCTAGATTTGAGTGGAAAAAAATATATTGTTATTTAGATGTACACAAACCCAATGCGTACCCCAAACCTAATACGTAAGTAAACTCAACTCTATTCTGCTTATAGAAAGAACAGTGCTATAAACTACAAATATTTGGCTGTACATATTCATTGTATCTGTGAATGAAGTCGTCAATTGTCATGTTGGCTTTCGTGCATTCGCGGCTTCAGACGAAAAATCTTATGCCTATCTTCTACGCCCGTGCATTTGGAATCGAAAATAAAGGAAATGAAATGAAAAGAAAAAGAAATAAAGGAAATGTAAATACTTTCTGATTCCTTGTGTTACAATTTTCGTTGCAACAAAATGTCCACGCTGGTGTTGTTGTACAGGTTTAAGAGAGCACCATAAGTTTGACGGGTGCAATTTCGAATATTTTTAATTCGTTAATACATCCGTCCATTCGTTAATACACAAGTTAGTGCTGCAATATAAGCTTTGCTTGTATAAACCTGTAAATTAAAGAGTGAAATTCGCGAAAGCTTGGAAAAATACTGAGACGGTGTAATATCGATGGAACAATGTTTCCGTGGATGTGGCAAGACCCATCGTAGACCCATTGTCCGGACTGGTTACGTGGCGGGCTAATGCGCTTCTCGCCTGATGCTTGTAATTAGGCGGAATTATTTTTGCCATTCTTTCGCGCCCGTGTCTCTTCGTAGGGAACCATATTGCCTTACACGAAAGTCGTAACCTACGAGAGGCACGAGAAAGACTTTTCTTTCTAGTCAAATTGAGTGAAAAAAAAATGTTAATTAATAGAGTTCCTTATTAGGGCAAAATTTGGTTCCGAAACGAACAAAACGAAAATTGGAAACTCGTACTTTGGCACAGTTAATTAGAACTGCAGAAAATGTAATAAATCATTGTTTTTGTCGTTTGAAAACACCGCACGCTGACGGTGAATTAATGTCAATTTAAGTACGAAATGGCGGTTGGCGGATTTAATTTCCATTGTAAACGGGGTGGTATTGCTAGGGCAGTAGAAGCTGTAGACGCTGCTACTGCGATCAAAATACAGACGAGACTTCATTGACGATCCAAAAGTTCCAAAATATTTAATTGCGCGAATTGAAAACAAAATGAAAAAAAGCGAGAGGCGTTTTCTATCGACTGTCCAGAACCGCGCGCGCGTCACCACTCTCCATCTCGCATAATCGTCGACACGCTTGGTGCGCGCCGGACCAGTCCATTAATAAGCCAAAAAGGGGGAGGGGGAGAACCCTACAGTATGTATGACACGAAATTTACTAGAATTGACGAAATTAACGATAAAACAAAAATAATTAACTGTTGTTGGGAAGGTACCAACGTGTATTTAGATCCCCTGAAATTGTATATTGTGAGCGTCGGCGAAATCAGGTAGTTCACGTTTTTATTGGTACGAGGGTAGCCATCGATGCAGCCGCATCTGCAGCCCATCTGCAGCCCTTACTTAATCGTTGTTCCAGTGAGGTGTTTGGATTGTCGGCTCTTTCTCGTCTTGTACTGTCGGTTGGTCGCATCTCCCCTTTTTGTTTTGTTTTTTATACAAAATTTTGAGCAAATTAATTAAAAAATATATCTCATGTTTAGCGCGTTGATTTAAAACGATGAAGTCTGGAATCTCATGTTTTCTCACCTCAACGTTTTTATTGTAGTGTTTAAAAAAGTAAATTGCAATTATTAACGCGGAGATTTATATCTCATGTTTAGCGCGTTGATTTGAAACGATGAAGTCTGGAATCTCATGTTTTCTCACCTCAACGTTTTTATTGTAGTGTTGAAAAAAGTATATTGTAATTATTTATTAACGCGAAGATTTCAGAAATACGAAATTAATACATTTGCAATGAAATTTCGCAAGAAAGTTAATTCACATAAATGAGACCAAATAAAAAGTACATGTATATGGAATATATTTAACCTGATTAATAATTGCTGTTACAGTAGAGTCTCGCTAATCCGAACTAAAGAAAACCAAGCCTGTTCGGATTAACTCAAAATTCGGATTAACGCGAACATTTTTTTAAATATATTTTTTTATTATTTCAATTTTTCATGTTACTAAAAGCTGGTAGAGAAATGGTATGGGCAGCCTTAACAGAAGCTGAGAAATTAAATCTAGAAATTTAAATTCTAAATTTGGAAAATGTATGTTTACAAAAACAAAGTTTGAAACGTTAAAACTACTAGAGGTAAACCTCAGATCAAAACGCGGATTGCGGGAGGTTGTTCCTTATCAAATTTCACTTCAGTAAAGTGTTACTTTTAAATTTTAATGTTTCTTGAAAATTATAACTTTAGCTTTTAACAAAACTTGAAATAGGCGTTTTTGGTGAAAACGAATATGTCGCGTTTTGGTAAAATGACCGTAAAAATTGGAGAAATTAATTTAATAAAATTTTGAAAATATCTACGTTCAAGCTTAGACTTCAACGAAGAGAATGGTGGAAACTAGAAGTCTCTATCTCTAACCGTTTGAGAAGTTGTTCCACCGCAGACACGAGCCGCTATGCAAAAAGTACCCTAAAAATCTAAAGTTGCCTTGAGTCGACACTAGATGGCGCCCCAGTCATGAGACGAAAGGCTGTTCGGATTACAAGGGGTTTCGGATTACCGGGGGTACGGATTAGCGAGACTCTACTGTACTTGTAAGTTGTCACTTGTCAGGTACACGTTAAAGATTAATATGTGTGTGTTTGTGTAGGGGGGGGTCTTTCAGATGAGTAATTAGTTGGTAAGTCGCCTTTACAAACTACGAGTACATTCACACGCTAGGATAGTAATTGGTCTCACACAAAGTCCTATCCTCACAAATGATCACCTAAAAAACCCAACGAAAATTCAACCCCAATTACCCTAGTGTCCGTAGAAGCGGCGCTAGATATATTGACGATGTTCCCCTTGGTCTTCACCAGGTGAGGAACGCACAAGCCCGTTAGATGAAATGCCACCCTGTAACATTTAAATAAGAGATGTAAGTTGTATTGTGTGCATTGTGCTTGCCTCTAATTTTAATAGCATTCGATTCTTGAATGGGTGGCATCATTCAGCTGAATTGAGTTTCTACGAGTATACAGTTGTTGCTCAACAAAATGCGGTCCTTCGTGTTCCCCGTTTACCCGGGTATTAACGGGAACTCAGCAACTTACCTGACATTAAGGTCCATAAGGTTATCAAACAAATCCAGATCGACACGCATGATCTTGTCAACGGATAATTTCCCCGCGCAGTTAATCTGTGTGTCACAAACATAAACGAGGAAAGATATATTTTTTAAATTGAGGCAATCCAATGAATTAAAATGTTTTTCCTTTTATTGTCATTACTAACCAAAATGTCTATTCTTCCGTAGACTCGCAGGGTGTTTTCTTGAAAGGCCACTCGAACTTGGGCGTCTGTTAGATCCCCCACTGTGCAATATGGCTAGAGTAAATTTTAATTAAAACATAAGATACTATTTTGTCACTGAAATTTAAAAAAATTATGGGACACAGTTTTATCAAAATATTTCATCACGTTTCTATTGAGATGAATATGGCAATTGAAATAAAATGTTTTATTTCTAATTGACAAATTGTCTGAAATCTAATTCTAGCTGGATTACAACTGAATTTATTTCATTGAAATGTTTTTATATTTTTATTTATCATATATTTTTAATTACAGTAGTCATTAACTACACACGTAATCAATCATCGAAATTGTATTGCCGTGTGAAGCGTTCACACTTAAATGAAAACGGCATAGTGATAAGAAAATGTATAATTAATGTAATTGAAAGGTCTTCAGCCTACTTTAGAGTACGCCAATATTTGTAATGCATTTTATCTAACCTGCTCGCCACGTGGTGATAGTTTTGTGCAGCTATCGGCAGTTAATTGAAGGTTCACTTTGTTTTGCCCCGTTAGCGATAGTAGCGCCCCCGCTCGGGCGAAGGCACAGGCAGTGGACATTCCGATTCCGGAAGATGCGCCTGTTTGATAAGCAAATTGTTGAACGGTTATTTAGACAAATATATATAGACGAAGTTCAGCTCACATTTTTGACGAATATTCTGTATATAGACGTGTGTATAATATGAAATATAATAATTCTGTATGCGTACAGCTTTACATTGCAGAAATGATGACCACGATTCATATATGACTTGTTTATCATTGTACGGAACTTCTCATTTTCAAAATTTAAGTCAGAGAGTGTCAGGAATCTACAGGTATAATACTTTTGAAATTTCGTACTATTCTTTTTTCATCAACCATGCACGGTTAGTGGGCGGTACAATAACTGAAACTACGAAAGAAGAAAGCTCCGGATAAATAAAAAAGACCATAACCTCATAGTTTAATTATTTATTTTGATATTAACGATTCAAAACGACCCTACATATGCTGCACATGACTCCTATAGGATCTCCATATGAAATCCTATGGGAACCTTGTACGGCTGTATAATGATTTTTTTTAGGGCCAAACACTGTGGTGCTAGCAAACCGTTGCGTTTCCTGTTCCGAGAAAACTATCGATATTTTGTTTCTCTTCAAAGTTGGTGAAAACTTGATAGGGATAGAGCACTGCTAGTTATATTTCTACAAATATTAATTTATTACTCTAGAATATCTCTACAAAAAATGTCTTCGTTTATAACTAGCGCTTCAATGCACTTTAAAAAATGATATTCTCAATTTCGACAGGTTTTTTTTTCAATTGAATATAGAAATAATTGCAAAACATCTGAGATAATTTTGAAAGTGGCAACAATATTGCACCAACAATCTGACAGTTGGTATTTCGCGAAGTTCCAAGAATCTTGTCAGTATTCCTGGTCGATTCAAATGAAAAACTTGTTAAAATTAGGATGTCTAGTTTAAGCAGTGAATGAGACAACGTTTACGCAACAATGATACAATGAAAAATCCCTCTTAAACGATTAGCTGTAGTTTAACCAAACAATTTGTCAGACGACGACAACGTAATCTACGTGGCTTTGTCGATAGAGCAGTCAACTTGGAGCGGTTTTTAAGCATGCATATTTATTAAAATCAATCTTAATTGAACTTACCTGTAATCATGACAACTTTTCCTTCGAAGTCTTGGCTGAGATTGGTAGTTGCCATTTTCAAAAAGTTTTGTCCCAAAGCTCAACTGTCACTCCACGAACAAATTTCACGCTCACTTTTTAGCCACGTTCGATAGCGATATGCGATATTTGATGACTTGCGTGTGGTATGTGCAGCTGTGTTATGAACCATTTGACGAAATTCTTGTCCAGAAATCGCGATCGTGAATAAACGACCGTGTCGTTGTCGTCATACAACACCAGCTGTGACAACTGGGGTAGATACGAGTCTGTATATCGTCTTGTCACGGAACGAAGCCGCGGCTTGATTATGTTTATTTTGTGAACAATCATTGTATCTACGTATAATATTGGCGAGAAGTATTCAGTGAAATGCCGAAAATGTGTAAAATATTTACATGCATAAATTAGGTTCCATTAGTATATAAAGAAATTAGATAATCGAAAAAATACTATTGATAATAAAGCAATATAAAAACAATATTTAAAGTCTCAAATGTAGATATATCTAAAAAGCTAATAATTATATGTTAATCATTAAATAAAAGATAATATATAAAATAAAGATTCAAAAGCAATATACATGTATAACAGAAATGTATCACCGCGCGCGGATTCCAGGCACAAGCTCTAGTTTATTCGATCCCACATTGTACAGGTGAAAATGAGCCACGTGAAAATGTACCCCTAACATATTGCAATATTGTCCCGAGGGGTACAGAATATTTTGTATATCATATATATTTGTACAATATTTTGCACATCACTACAGGGATCAATAATAAAAATAATCACCAATTGTACACAAACCTACAACGAATGATCACAAGTAAAGTCTCAACATCATCCGTGTACAAAATACCTAAATACAGCAAATAAAGTGTCGTCATGTAAGATAATTTAATATTTCATAAAGGTTTAATCTGTTTTTGTTTTATGCTTGGAGCCTCGCCAGCTCGCCTCGTCATTCATATCCGATCCTGTCCTGGATTTCTTGTTCTTTTTTATTAATAAGAATAATAATGCATCGTGTTGGAATACACAAATATTCAAATGTACCGTACGTGCATCTTTGATCATCATAGATTGATAAATGAACACATTGTAGAGTCAAATGGTAAGACTGCTACGGTAATCCAATGTTCGTCTTAGATGTAATCAAGAGATTATGAGCAAAGGAACAAAAAATCATTGATTGATTGATCGATTTTTTGTTCATTTGCTCATAAACCCTAGATTGATAAATGTTCGAGTATACACTTAAAATAATTTATATTACCACGAATATATTTAAATTACATAAGCAAGTAATTAAATACCAGGGTCAAGTTAAGTTTTTGGGCGAATTCGAAATCACTACTTTTAAAGTGAACCATATCGATATGCACATATGTATTCGACATTACGAGAACGAATACGTATGTCGTACGTATGACACGTGAAAGATAAGCATCTAAACAGGCGAATTAACCCAAATAATAACACGCGAGTTATTATTCGATGCGTTCATTTGGTCCATTATTTAAATGAAATACATGCATAAATGAGCTACAAGTTTGCAACAAAATTGGAAACAAAATTCCGTGCAAGGCCTTGGCTACATACAGTCAGATTTTGTTTGAATGTCAACCCAAGAGGCATTTTCCGTGCGTGTCCTATGCGGATGACATTAGCTGCTAAAATAACAACTTTGTCACGAACATGACAGGTGGCACATGTACCATGACCGAAATTCGCTGGCATTGGAAAGTAGGGATTTATCTCTTTAGACACGTGACGTCATACGACTTTAGCAACCATGATGGAACGGTTTTCTATGATGAGTTGTTTTCACGCACGGTTTTATGTCATTTGAATGCGATACAGAAACGGCCAAGTGTCGGCTATTTGTTTTAGCGTTACACAGATCCCACTCCAAGCTTGTGGCAATACAAATGTACAATCGACGTCGCAGAACAACGACTCACTCATGCGTCATTCAGCACGATTACATCAGCTTGCAAAGCTTTTCTATAGGTCTTCGTGACCGAATACAGCTGCTAAAAGGATTTGAATACTTCCAGTAAAACAAAGATCCATATCAAATGGCTTGCGATGGGGCTGAGGTATCAGAGACTGAGCGAACATTGACGCATTTTCGGGACGCGCGGTCCTATCACCAGAGAACACAGTAACAGAATATGCTTGACATTTGCATTTCGATGAGCTAAATACTGCCCCAGAATTCAATAAAACGACTACAATGTAAAGGGTGGGCAACCCTGAATTACAGAATGCTTTGAAATTTTGTAAAAACATTCATAAACTAATTACAGTTTTTTTTTCAAAGTGTCCTATTTTTTTTTAAACAAACGCGGAAGCAAACGCTGCTGGGCAAATTTTGCGTCTATTGACGGCTTATTGCAGCGATTTCATGCAGACTTCTGAAAACAATTCACAATTATTATTTCTCAATAAAGTTTTATAAGCATCACCTAGCACAATATTTGTTTTGTTTTCCGTAAGAAAATATCGCAGTTCGGTCGCCTGACTGAACGCTAGTTTGGATCAAGTTGGCAACGGCACGAGTTGTCAATGTTGATGGCCCCTATGAACAAAAAAAATTTAAATGGCATTTTTGCGCGAAAATTTGAATATAAGGAGTTGATCAACACCCATGCCAAGTTTTAAGAAAATCGGGTAACTTTTCGCGAAGATATGTTAAGATGAATTTTTGGTGCCTTTTTTTTTTGCCCACCCTGTATATATTGACCATTAATATAATTCGATGCAGCACAAACTCAATTCGTTTAATTGGATACGACTCTGCCGTCCCATAAGGTGTGAATGTTTACTTTCGCCTGGTAAAACCTTTTACCAAACAACGACTCACTGTCAAAGGAACTTCCAATTTTTGACGTGCGGATAAAGTCTCCCACCCATCGCCCCACAAATAAGGAATCCACGCACGTGTATCCATCGCTTACTTTTGTATCCCAGAGAAAATTCCCCGTTCCAGGGAGCGGAGACGGAGTAGGTGTTTACGTAGCGGACCCGGCCTCTTTTTGCGTCAGATTGCGCCAACGCTTCTACAGCCCACTCGCTTAATGACTACCCATATAACGTACGCCGTGCGTACGTATAGCGACTACGCAGAGTCCACTGTAATGCCCCGCACGTTTTCGGAACCCGCAAAGCTACTTTGTATACAATGGGAACTGAGGGGGGCGGAGGGAGGGATGGGGGGAGGGGGGTGTCGTCCCCTCATCTATCATCGTCCAATGTGTCAAACCGCTGATAGAGATGTTTTTATATGTAATATTCCAATACGCATGTGCACCCAGTGATATGTTTGCTAATGCACTGCCACTGCAAACATTAACAGCTGCCTGCGATCGTCGATTCTCGGGGACCAAGTCGAGAAAATCTGGAGAACGGGCCGACGGGCACGCGCGGTTGCGCGCGCGCCACTTCGACAGAACCACGTTAAACTCTGCATGGAAATTCGCACTAGTCCTGCATACGACGTAATCCGTTAACAGGCGAGCGCAACGCCACCTAACGCCACCAGAGGACATCACCATGTGCTCAAGTATCAGGCAAGTATTTTCACTCGCCATTGACCAGTCGGTTTTATGACAGACTGTAAGGCGATCGGGTTCGATTCCGGCGCTGGCTCTCGTTTATTTGGTTCCGGGATACTGATGAAAATGTGCCTCTCAAGATCACCCCACTCTTGCAAAGAGGAGAACAAAATATCCTAAGCATTGCAGCAGCACTACAACTTAAATTCAATATTAGAGTGGTTGTAATAAAAACAGCAAAAATATGATAAACAATCATCCTACAGAATACGTCTGGCGCCGTTTCTTACTCGCAACGATCGTCAAAAATTGTTGGGACGAATAAGTTTAAAGTAAGACTGTCCCGGGTTCAATTCCCAACGCGAGCTTCCCTTTATTCCATCCCTGGTTACGAATTAGCGACGATATTTGCTCCAAAATAGCAAGTGTGTTGCGAATCAGTCGCAAAACTTGTCCTTTTGTCGTGATGGAGTTTCATTTGGCAGTTTATTAAATGGAACGATAGTTTCGAGCGAAATGATTCATCGTGTGAACCCTCCTGGAGGTGACACATAGCTCACGAGTGCAGTGCGGAAAAAGCTCGGGTTGAAGCACATACGGCAAGACCGCAAGGCGAGATGATCTATTCGATAACATTTTCCCCTCGGTTAGCCGCGGAATGATCGAAACATGCAAATCAACGTTTGCTGGCACGTCGTTATACGCCCTGCATTCTCTGCGGAATCAGTGCTGCCGTACTGACAACTCCTCCTTTTCCCTAGGCCCTCCACGCTGTCATTTGCTCGCATTGTTTCTACCGATTTGATTTAGTGATTTAGCCTACTTAATCTCAGATCTTTATTAGACCAAAGATGAAAATAAGATACTCAAAAATCAAAGATGTTTAATAAATAAAAAGGAAAATTCCCCTCACTGAATCAAATCACTATAGGCACGTTTGCATCAGTACCCCGTGATCGAACACAGAATTATCTGTAAACCAGAGCCCGCGCCTGGAATCGAACCCGGGACCGCCACGCCGAAGTCGGTTGCAATTCCGCCTGGGTTAGACGAATGATTTTGTGTATATTAAATCCAAATATAACTGTACAGTCATCAATTCAACAGATAAATCAATTTTAACACTGACAACGGTTTCGTGAAACTTGATAGTGAATAGATGTGCAGTGTGGTGTTTGCACGTTGGGCTTAAACACCGGTGATCGCGGGTTCAATTCTCAGCAGAGACCACCGAATTTTTCAAGCGAGATATTTTTTTCTTCCGAACGGTAGTAAAGCCGATGTACCCGCGTTCGTACGGTATCGGATGCACGATAAAAATCCTTACCTAAGTACAGAAAAATATAACCTGCTTTTTATCAAATAACTTCGGTCTTAGGAGGAGGTATACATGACTGTGGTTGGGTTGATCTTGGATACGGCCCATTCGCTCACATAAGTCTCGCGACGATGTCCCCCGTCCCCGTCTCTCTATTCCGTCTGAATTCATGTCCCCCCCCACCACCTAACCTACCCCCCTTTGCTCCATCCCCTCCCCCACGCTTCCACTCCCGCTCATCTCTGACTGTTACCCTTCCTTCTCGATGCATCAACGTAGAGTCCGCCCCTGTCGAGGCCACTTAATTGTGCCAATGCTCGAGACGAGAATGGCGGTGACACGGGCCAACCATAACAAGATCATTACAAAAGCCATAATGAACTGTTATCTCGCGCGAGTTATATAGACGAAGAGGTTATTGTCATAATTCCAGCCTGATGATTTTATCACCAGAAAGTTAGCGCAGTCAGCCATCCTCCTCCTCTCTCTCTCTCCTCTCGCTCTCTCCAGCCTCCCTCTGTGTTTTGATGGTGTCATACCGTAATGCTGCTGGCGAGCGCTACCGACACGCTCTCTGCCGTATGTTGTCAGTTTATGGGGATATACATGTATATAGGCCTTGCTCTTCCACATAAAGACTCGGTTTCGATAGCTGCCTAATATATTCCATGCACTGACCAACACAAATTGACGGGGGAAATTGGGAATACATATTTTTTCGCTTACTTTTTTTTTCTCGGAAATATTTGTGTAGCTGACTGTTTGTTTCAGGTACTATTTTAGGCGTGTACGGTGTATGAAATTTTGGAAAACCAATCGCTGCTTTCATGGAACAGCTATGAAATAATTTCGGTGAATGGCGTGTTTCTGGTAGTGCGGTCTGTAAAGCGGCCGAATTGTTTGTGCGAATGTGTCAGGTTCAATTCCTTGCCCGGGCTCTCGTTTATTTCATCCCGTTGTATTGGTGAAAATCGGGCTTCTCGAATAGTACTGTAGAGTCGAGAAGGGATACAGAATATCTTATAGTGTTGTGATTGAAAAAAAAAAATACCCGTTATTACTGTAATGTCTAATTTTATTCATCAACGAAGCCATCTGGCAGGTACCAATTGATGTCACTTGTATAATAGTGCCGTATAGTCATCTAGGCATAGTTTGGTTCACTAAATAGACATATTCACGTTATTTGTGGCGCGACTTTGTGCTCGCCACTGTATATTTATGACACGCCGTTGTCATAACTCTCGGCAAAGCGTTCTCTCGCCGTGTGTGCCTCATTTCGCCCCAACAACGTTCATTTCACCAATAATCTTTCATGGACTCCGCCAAAGAAAGAGCTGGATCTATTGTGCACGATCCGAAACGCATACGCCATTCTCTATATACCGTAGATGTTTTATGGATCTATATGTTTTTCCTTTTCCACGTTGGATATACAGGGATGGCGCGCGTCCAAGAGATAAAACGAAAATGCGAAATAACTCTGGCAATGTCTTTTCCCCCCACATATAAATACTAGATCGGGAAAAGCGGTTCCTGAGTCTGCCTAGTGGTGGTTGTGGTGTGTGGTGGTTCGATTGTTGCCCAATCAGATTGGTGAGCGACCGGAAGTAGTATGCGGGAACGGCCGAGCATATGTGGTCAGCATTGGGTACCTGAAATCTATTTCTGGTGAATCGCGTTTGGTTAGTGAATACTTTGTATGCGGTGAGTGACCCGTGGTACCGGGATGTGCCAAATATTAAGCTTATAGCGAAAGGCTTGCACAGAAAATCATCAGATTCTATATAAGTGTTCCCGTGTTTCATTTTTTCTAGTGCTTTTCGTTTGCACCCATAATTAAAATATTTGGTTCAGATAAAAAAGAATATATGAAATTTTGCACAAATTGAAAGTGGAACAGAAAGTAAAGCAAATTTAATTCGAAAAAGTAAATTTTCAAACGGAATCTGACAATATTATTTCATTTGTTGAAATATTACGAGACCAGAGATATCTGTATTACCCGAAAAAAAGTTGTTTTATTTCTTGGAAACAAACTTTGAATCTTTGATCAAACTGTTTCAAAATCAGTTGGTATTGTAAACAACTTAAGAAATTATTAAAAATTAATGTTTGGAGAACCAAAAACCATGACACAATCTAGAGTAGAAACAAAAATAAAAATAACCTTCTAAAAATCGAAGGCAAAATGAGAATAAAATTTTATTTAATTATTTCGCAATGAATTTCTATTATAGTTCAAGTGACCCCTACGTGTCAAAAAAACCTCTTGCGCCTCATTCGCGAAATTGCATTAACTGTTACATATTTTTTTCTGACTTTGTATTTGTATAGTCGTTACAAACACCAGCCATACAAAAACTAACAGACTACTTGAAGGTGGCACATGAGGGAAATACTAGGAGGTGGTGAAAACGTGCACATTTGTAGATTGAAGTCCGGAGGGAAAGATGGACGGGAAGAAGACTATTGGGGAGGAGGAGGAGTGGAAGTGGACAGGGCCAGTGGAAGCCACCGTCAGGTTATCGAATGGGGCCAGTGCCAATCAATCACTGTAATTGAATGTTACCGTGGCAAATGTTAAATTCATGACGGCTGACCCGGGCGCTGCTTAGAATTTATTGTGTGCCCATCGCCATCCTTCATCCCCCATCTCGCATCACCTCGCTAACCCTCCCCTTTTACCCCCCTCTTCCTTCTCTTGGAACACCTCTTCACTGGTGAATCAGTATTGTGTGTGATGGGAGACGAGTGGAGATTGTCGAAATGAAAACAATCGAGGAACACAGACTCGGAGAGCTCAGTAAAGTTGGTACCCGCCTTCGCCACAACAGTTGACTAAAACATTTTCCTCATTTCAATTGTGTACTGTTGTTAAAGGAGGCTTGCCCAAGTATTCGTTTCAAAGCCCCCTATTCTGAAATATATAGGACTTGATAGGGATTTTTAAAGTGTGCTTGACAACCTACAGGCACGGGTCCTCGGGCTATCTTTCATTCCGGAGGAAGCCGTGGTTTAAAATTTTTATCAATCACTAATAGAACGTGAATGTATTTTTATTTGAACAACAAATGAGAAGGATAGTTCAATCAGCTATTGCTAACCTTAATGTATTTTCTTATCCATGTTTTATTCGGGTGTTATTAGAGTTGCCAGAGGGGGAGGGGGTGGCGGCACATCTACTGACCGGATCAGTGTTAACAGGCAGTTTCTCATGCCGCTAAACGGGTCGCTTAACCCCGGTGACAATATACGAATTTTTAGCGGGCTTCGCGTTTATACAAGCGGAGCGACAAGGCTAAGAGCAACGCATTAAATGGATACCCAACGCGAACCTTTAGTATTATTCCGTGTCCTATCGCTAATAGAAACACTTAATACATGAGGAATAATTTGGTAATTTCATCACTCCCCGAGGTAACCAATCGCCAATATGTTCACCATCCGATTCTTTATCAACCATAGCGTGGAAAATCACTTGAAATGTGCCGTGCATTCATGCAGACCGAAAGCCATTCCATAGATTAATTGTACAAGACGATAATAATTTCTTTAATAAATAAGTGTCACAAAAACGTTCTTACTAACAATTATCAAAATGTACACTGGAAAAAATTTCCAGATGTCGTCTGTAATCGTCGATGATCGAGGAGGTCGACGTAAGATGTCGCCAATAATCGTCTAAACAATGTACCATTTTAATTGAATTTGTATTTACGGCAAGGCTGCGCTTTGTGCATAATTTTTTATGTTCAGTTGTCGATAGCTAATGTTATTTAATGTGCGTACTGGCTCGTTAATATGCATAACCAAATATAATATTTTTTATATTAACCAATGGAAATAAATAACGATTTAAAAAGTTTTTTTTTTTTGCTTATTTATCCAAGCAGTTTATAGTTTTACCTGTGATTGGCCCGCGTCGTTGTCTACTCATTCGTCGGGGACGCGACGCTCTAAACACCACATGTTCTCTAGCCCCGTACACGCACTAAACCCCGTTCTCTGCCACCGCACAACCCAATTCCGCTTTGAACACCTCTGCTACATAGCCAAGACTGGCTGCCGAAATTATAATTTCAAACTCAAAGAACCTTGACATTTTAGAAGGATTTTCCCAATCGTTTGTTGAATGCATAATATGTGTGTTAATAAGGGGGAACCGCGTATCACCATTTGATAAGAGCGGAGTCTAAAAAGGTCGACGCGCCGCAAATGAAAACAAACATTGGTGACTCGATTATATTAGTAGTAGACTGGGGGAGAAAAGAGAGAGCGAGAGAATAAAAAATACATTGAATTTGAAATGATAATCACATTTAAATTTCGATCAACGCGCCAGTGTGCCACACAAGTGGGAGTTGATGAGTGTACCATTGCCTATGTATGTGCTGCCGGCGTATAGTACTGCCCCATTATACATGTGTATGTGTACTGGAACACGCAATCTATTCCGACCTAGCCGACGCCATTAAGAATCATTTGTGGTGGTGGTTCCAAACCTAGGGCAAACAAAATGGAAACAATAAAAGTTAACACCAAAATTTAACTCTAAAAGGTGTTTCGCCATGTACCGGTTCGAACGGTTTGTGCGGCCTCCGTGGTTCAGTGGCTATGGTCAAAGATTACTAAGCGGGTGGTCCCGGGTTCGATTCCCGGTGCAGGCTTTCGTTTATTCGATTCTGTGGTACTGGAATGTGCCCCACATATATCGACGCAGCGACGCGAGGGGTACAATAACCTCCTGTAGTGTTATTCACTACAGTGATCCGGAATAAAAAAAAACTGATTTATTACGATAACCGGGGCAGAATTTTCAATATCGGTTAAGATTAAATCCATACGCACGAAGATACGTTTTAGGCCTTTCTTAAGGTGGCGTAGTGGCTAGCGTGTCAAATTACAATGACCATGACGCGGGTTCAATTCCCAACAGAGACCTCCGAAATTCCTCGTGCCTATCTTCTAAATGTTTAGAAAGTCGTAGGACCCGTGCATGTACATTGGCAAGTACACGTTCAAGACCACTACTTAGAACAGAAGCCTAGGCTAGGAAAAATTACCAGGCCACTCCGTGGGAAGGGCTTTTATGATCCATAAAGAACAGTTTAAAAAAGTATACAGTGATTTCGCATCAATGTGGTTCATAAATAAATTTTAAAAAGCCTAAGTCAATTTTTCTTGCAGCTACTGTACGTACCATCACATTAGGATAGGTATGAATTTTTCAGAACTCCGATCTAAACGAATTATTGGTTAATTTTAATGTTTAACAAATAATTATTATATTTTTGTGACACCTTATAAAAGCAGTAACACGAAAAGCGCGTTATTCAATATGCTTGGTAACTATAGCGCCACATGTGTTGTTTTACTGATTGGATATCGTAGGGGCTTCCCTGGTTGCTAGTACAACTTCGTACCAAAGCCCCGGGTACGAGAGGAGGCCAGAGCTCTAGAGAGGAATACTTTCTTTTTCGTTTAGTTTCTTATGCTTTATGTGCTCGCCCGTTCGCGTTATAAATTGCGTCTGGGGGCTATGAATAGTAGTGTGGTGATTTAATTTCGGCGGAGACCTTTTTTTGCCAGCGTGAGCACGTTGGAATCGGGGGAGGGCGAGATGTCCGACGCGAAACGATCAAAGTCGGAGAATGCTGCCCCGGCCGGGGAAATGGATTTTAACTTGGTCTGTACCGACAGTAGGTGTTTTTGGGAGGGTGGTGGTTGATTGAGGGGGTGGGGGTAGTGGGTGTTTCGCCCCCAAAAAGATAAATAAGCTACGCCACGTACTAGTACGTACAACTATCACCTGCTTAACGACTACAAATTGTATCAGTTTTTGCGCAGTTGGAGACTTAGGGGAGGACACGCTAAACCGAGCGCGTGACGCAGTCACATTGGCAAACGATCGTTGGCGGCGGCCATCTTGGATCCGTTAAGTAAACTATCGACTGTCGTTTTTCTTGTATGGCACTCTTGCTGTTTTTGGTACGTTTTCATTACAAATACACTTTAATTAATTAGATAATGAGAATATAGCACATTAATGATTCAGTAAATGGTAACCTCATATTTTCTGCTAAGTGACTTTTGCTTTTACTCAATGGGATTGTATTAATTCATATGAATCTGATTGGATAATCTTAAAATTCCAATTGCAACACAATTTTTATCAACCATGTCAGAAAAATCAGTATTTTAAAATTCAAAAGTCGAAATGATCACACGTCTTGTAAGGAAGAATTTCTATTTTTGCTTGGCTCCGATCAGATCAAATGGGCGGGCATGAAATTGGCTTGTAATATTCGCTCGCTTGCAAAGTTCGGCAAGTTCGGAAGCCATTCCCATTTACATATCGGAGCCCCGCTCCGAACCGAAGAATCGCTCATAATATGTAAATGGGGCTTAAAAAAGTAGTACTTAATCTGAGGGGAAACTATCTTCAAAGTAATATGTTGCATTTTGCAGTGTATCAAATACAAGATTTAAATTGAGTTGCCATGCTTCAAACGAAAACCTGGTAAACCACGTGGTATATTTTTATATTCATATTATTATAATATATTTTTTTGTCTGGAAACTGAGAGACACTTTTTTATTAATTTATTTTTTTGTTGACGCGCGTTAGACCACCAACTTCTTAATCAACACCCGCTGACTCTGAAGATTCTCTCGATATATGTCCCCGACGCGCTGGCCATTGGATTTGCGTTGTGGGAGGTCAAACTTTCTATTCAATCAACACCGTTGGCGTTATTTTTACAGCACTCACCGAGATAGCATCACCATGAGCAGACGCATCCTAGTATTTGTACAGGGAAGAAGAAAAAAAGAACAATGATTTTTTAACTGCCGATTGGGGCTACCAGATGGGGCAAACTCAGCAGCTACCGATATCGATAAATTCCGAAGGATGAGCCTATTCGACCGCTGGAATCAGTTGGCGGCCATCACGTTTCTCGATAGGGAATGTCGATAGGTGGCGTGACTGTTCCTCTCTCCCCTGCGTGTGTGCATGCATTCTTTTTTTTAGATGTATATTTGCAAAGAATGGAAAGTGTGTGTGTGTATTGTGAGGAAATATATATCTACGCCGATATTAATCTCACGCGATTATGCCTTTCGTGCATGTAGTGGTGGCCGTGAGGTGCACTCAACACGCAAACACTTTTTCTGGTGCGGCTAACGTGGGGCAATGCCCGGGGCGGCAAGCACAAGATTAATAATTCATAAAATCAATACAAAAATTCGAATTTGACAAGGGGTAAAACAATTAAATAGTTGAAGTATATAATAAACACGTGAATGTAAATTATATGAAGACGCTGGACCAGCGGGATTACGATGAATCAGCGTTCGCTGCAGCGCCCGCTGTTGCGCCCGCTGGTCATAGAAAAAGTGAAATAATTTAAATTTCGTAGTTGCAAATGTCATTAGTTATTTATATTTTACTAATGACATTAGCAACTACGAAATTTAAATTTAGAAAAATAGTAGTTAACCAGGAATTCTTTGTGGAGCCAGTCAAAACAGCAAAAAAAAAAAATAGTTTTTTTTTTAATATACAGAAACCGTTTTGGTAAATAGCACCACATTTCTATTTTAATATGAATACTTTGTTTACTATATTAAATGATTAAACATATTCATGCATAGAAAGCGGAACAAATTTTTAAAATTTCAATACATTGTAACGTTGAGAAGGGGGCGCACTCTTGAGAAACAGCCCATAGTGCTGTCGTCCCCATTAAAATCACGGTGCCTGCCCCGCCATCTTTCCACATTGTGTCGCGTTATCTTGTCATCTCTATTTTCGGCTTATTGCCGTTGCTTGCGCGCAAGGCAGTAGCTCACCGTTCATTGCTAACCTTGGACCACATAAGGTCGACCTTATAATACCGGCTCCAGCATGTTAATCGGCGAACTTATCACTATACGCGCGTCAACAATTCAGCAATGCCGCGCGCGCTTTAAACTTAACCGATCACGGCGAAACTCGGCAGTAGCAAGAGGCAGCAGTCGGTCAGATTTCGGGATAGATGGTCAAGTTTTCGTTTAATCGCCGTCATATCTGACCACAGCCGATATACACACAATAGAGTCGTTTTATATGCAGTTAGGGGCATACCAAAATATAACTTTATTAGTTCTGGTTGATAACTGTCGGGATCGTGCTTTACGTGTTCAAGCTCCATTGTTGCAATGGTCAGATAAAAAAAATCAATAACGTGTGTGTTTTTTCCCCCAGAACCATGTCAGTAAAATAGATCTAATGTCGAATGGTATGGTTAACCTCAACGTTTATATAAGGTAGAAGCTGAAAAAATTTGCAAATTAAAAATGAAAAGAAAGCATAAACAATAGAAAATGAAAGAGGGTGGCCATAGCCAGAGTTCATGTTGCCCTGATTACCATTTCATGTGGTGATGTTAAATAATCTTTAACTGGACTTAAAAAACATTTCACCTGGTGTTGTCCATACCATGCGGTCCTTGAAAATAATAAAAATATAGAAATTAATTTGAAAGGTGCGATTAACATAATGGTATGTTGACATCCAATACTTGTACATGTACTCGTATTAAATCAACATTTTTTAAATACCGGTAATTGAAATCGGGTAAATTAAATCTGTACTAGTCTGCTGTAAGTTTGCTTTCAATGTTCACGTATCATTCAGTTCATATATATTGAAGTGATTTTTTAATGTCGCATATTACATCGAAAAATCAATAATGTCGTTATGACCTGGTCCGAATGATCAAGTAGAAAATTAAAAAAAAAAATTGACATCAATGGTGATGACTTTGTTTTTTCCACTTCTGATGCGGCTCGGTAAACAAAATTTCTATCAGCCATTGTGAGTGTCCATCGGGGAGGGTTTAACGGATCCCCGTTCCAGAGTCTGAACAGGAGCACGCGCGTCTCTCACTACCACCACCACGAGTCGTCGAGGTCAACTCTGGAGAACCGAAAATAGCTGCCAAACATAATACGTAGGGCGTCACTGTTTAGAAAAATGTGATTGTGTCACGTTGCGTTTGTTGTTCATACAGGATGAGGTGGGCAGAAGGGAAGGTGAAAAATAACACACTGGTGCGTCGTGACAGAAGCATTTCGCAACAATACACGAAATATAAACCATTTTTTTTTGTCGTCACATGTTTTTGTGTAGCGGGGGCTACAGCAACAATTAATTTATGATTGTGTTTGTCACACGTCGGTATTGGTATCTCGCAGTGAAACTAGACGGCGTTGTCTTTTTTTTTTTTTTTGCTTCCAAAATTGGGATAACAACTTTGGATTTTTTGTTTACTTTCACGCATATATTTTGAAAGTTCACAAGTTTTGGCCAGAGGAAATTCGCCGGTAAGAGTAAGAGTAAAATTTGTTAATGTTTTTTTTTTTTTTTTTTAATTAATGGACTTTTATTTTGAATAACTGTAGTGATTAGAACTACAGGTGATTCTGAACATTTTCAAGGATATTTTCAAGCACATTTAGAATCACATTTTCACCAGTACCTTGAGATCGAATAAACGAGAATCCGCGTCGGGAATAAAACCCGGGACCGAAGCACCGCAGCTGATTGCAATACCGACGAATAGTACAAACTTGCGACCACGGTTATTTCAAAGTTTAACCAACGATGGCATTTAGAACGGTATGGCACCGCAAATTCTAGTGCGATCAGCCAATAGATCGGGCCAGAAAGTTGGAGCAAGAGAACGAGAGGCGTGGGCGCAGTAACGTATGCGCACGAAAAAAAAACTGACGTGGTACCTGATAGGTTCTGTCCCGCAACAATAGATCAAGCCACGGGACACAATAAACGAACTTTGAAAAAGCTTTCGACCGATTTCCAGAACACCTTCACCATTTTCTGACAATTGGCACCGCCTAATTAATCAATAGTTAAAATCTATTGCAATTGCATCATAAGAAAATTGGAATTATGGATTAGATTCGCCATCCACATTTGGGTATCGCGGATCTAGAAGTGCGATTAATGATTGGTGACATGACTGGTGACCAATATGGCTCTGGAGAAGACAACGTATCAACCCGGCATTGAATTTTTTGACAGAGCAAATTACTTAAAGGAAAATCAAATTTGGCATTATTTGTGTGGAGTGAAACGTTATGGCAAAACTGGATCGCAGTTTGTT
>JAUJYS010000319.1:0-25284 GCA_033995665.1 Melogona broelemanni | reverse complement strand
TTATTCGATTCTGTGGTACTGGAATGTGCCCCTCATATATCACCGCAGCGACGCGAGGGGTACAATAACCTCCTGTAATGTTATTTACTACAGTGATCCGAAATAAAAAAAAAAAAAAAAAAAGATTCGCTAAAAACGTAAAGAAATTTCGAGCACAATAGCTCGAACAAAATCAAGAACCCATGAATTAAAAAGGAATGACAATACACAATATTTGTAAATATTTAAATAATTATTCAAATCGATTATACACGGCCACAGTGATCGGCCACCAATGTGATCAATATTATAGTACATATTAATCATAACAATCACACAAATGTAACCACATAGTTCATCTGAAACAATAAAATGTCTATGTCAATAGGTAACTACCAATTACATAAGCAACTCTTGTATTCCCCCGGTAAAAACTTGATCAAGTTTTGGTTTGGAACTGAAGCTTAACTTTTAGCTTTTTGAAGTGACGCTATGGAAAATTTTTCAGATTTAAACAATTGTGCCTGTGTCGAAGAGCAACCAATTAACTAAAACCGCAAATAATGTTGTAGATAATGCTAATTAAAAAAAAAATATATATATATAATGCATTCTCTCTCAGCAACTAGGATACAGTTTGAGTAACATGTGTTTGACATTTCGGAACATGTTTTTCAACCAGTAAAGATAATTTCATTAATTGCGCGTGTTACACAGAAAATATGATATTTTATTTGCCAGGAATAAACACAATTGCGCCGTCAAAAATATCTCCCCACCAAGAGAATCGTAAATTAAGGGATATGACAAAAGTTGTACGGGCGCAGATAATAAATAACATGAGACAATTATTGAAATTGATACTGTGCATCATTACTGAAGCTTTCGCGCACGTAGGATAATGATGTCATCGTGACGTTATATTTAAGTTCAGAGAATGCACACCCATGGTCGTACCACACCTTGTAGCATCATGTCGTTTAATAAAACCTGACTCGAAATAAAAATTTGAAATTATTTTTGTTAATTAATTTTGATCACATGATAGTTTGCCTGACTTCCTTTTTTAATTTCAGAGATGCACACCCATGATCGTACCATACCTTGTAGCATCACGGGCGTTATAGCATAGGCTCTCGCGGGTGCCATACTTTCACCCCATTGTGATTTTCATAACCTCCTGGATTATCTGAAGCCACAGTGTGACGTTGGCAAAAGAGGTGTAGCGGATGTCGCAAATTTCACCCCAAAGAGATTTTGGTAACGTAACATTCGTAAGTATTTAAATGTAAGTTAGATTCTGATCGCGCACCCCGTTTCACTTCCACCATCGCCTCACTTTCACCTCTTTCTCTTCAACCGCTTTTGCTGACGTCACACTGTGGCTCCGAGTAATCCAGGAGGTGATGCATGACTGACAAACGCTACGTTCAATCTTTAATCTATAAATATAGATTTTGTTCGCAGAAGGGTTTGTCTGACTTTTTTTTAGCATTGTCCCAGAACATGTTCTCCACTCGAGTACAGCTTAACAATCCTTCTGCACTTGTTATTTTTATAGAAACAAATGGATTATGTGAGAGTGTATGGAGAAGTAATGCAACCTGTAAAGCCGGAGTAGGCAGGTGCCACAGCAACAGAAGAGTTTGGCGCCACTTCCTCAATATATTTCCTCTACAGGCAGTTGACGTGTTATGCATCACGTAGGCAGTTCGACCACCACCACCACACTTCTAATCTGCTCCATTTATTTATACTAATCCCATTTGTTACCGATAACAATATTGCTCAACAATCAGTGCTCGGCCACGCGCGTGTGTTTCTCTATTTCGCTGCTGTGTTCGCTGTCTTGCCCTGCTCCCCTCAGGCCTATTCCTTTCTTTCCCCCTCCCCTACCCCTCCCCACGAATGGTTATCTTCGAAAATACACTCGGGGAAGACACGATTAAAACGCGGAAACAAGGTATCAAAGTTCTTTTGCTTTTGGCCGAAAGGTGAGCGTCGTTTAGCAACACAGACTTTGGAGTCGCGGTGGGGTAGGGGATGGGGTGGTTAAAGAGAAGGTCGGGCAATCTATGCTATCCGAGGGCCAAAGATACTATTTAAGCAATAACTTATTTTTTAAATCTTCAGCCAGACATAAAAAATGACAGCAACTGAAATTAGACTACATCATAGCAATTTAACGTCTTGACTAGAATAAATTCGAATTTTTAACTGCACAAATTTCAGTTTTATTTAAGAAAAAAGTGAAAATACAAAAAAAATTTGCGTAAGGAAATATGACAACTCGAAAGGAATGTAGATGTTGGCGCTCTATCAAGTAAATCTTTAAGATTTCTCCATTAATTATTTCTCAAATAACGTGTAATTTGGAAATTTTACTATACTTTCAAATTACTACTAAAAATAATTTTAAATTATAAAACACAACACAATATGGATAATAAATAAATAAAACTATAATGTCACTAAAGTGGTAATTAATTATAGAAATTTGATTTAAGTATAACTAAAATAGTGAAAGCACTCGCGCATTCTTGGTGGGCTAATTCGACATGAATAAAATGTAACATGAAAAAAAAAGTATGGAACTGCAAGATCTACGCACAGATCATTAACACATTTTTGCATTTATAAAAGCTAACAATGCATTACGGGGAATCATTTCCAAAAAGTAAAATAATCCTGACACTGGCAATGTCAAATGAAATACAACAGTAATAAATAAAATAACGTAAACCATTTCAACTGTTACCTCCAGGCAGAAGAAAATATGCGGAACATATTGTGAAATATAGATGGCTTGGTGTCGAATGAGGTCCATGCCATTAATTTCAATATTGGTAAAACACTCTCACTCCTGGATAAATCTTTGTACCAACCCCTTCCTTAAGGAATACAGTATTTAAATGATGTCGTCAAACTCGACTGATATTCCCGGGTATAGTTTGAACCATAGTCTGTATCCTCGCTTAAGCTACCTGTAATAATCGATTCGTACGATATATATCTGTAATATTAACTAACTATATGTTGTGTATCACTTCGATTTTTTTTTCAACAGTAAAAATCGAAACTTGGCTCTCTGTTCGTGTGTCTCTGTGGTCCTATTACAAACTCTTGTTACATTTTCGTCTTCACGCTGGACGTAGCGCGTCGACGAATTGATCCGTTGCTCCCAAACAGAACCCGAATGGTCTCATTACAAATCCTCACGCCCCCTTAATCCCCTTAACTCCATGGCAGCCTCCAAAACCCATAGGGTCTACACTTTGACTCGGCCACCGAACAATTATCACTCGGGAAGGAGGTTGAGATACTGGAATAGGAAACACAGTTGAACGAGAATCCATATACCGAACAAGTGGCACTCCTGTCCGAAAGGTGGCGTGGCAGTCTGACAGGATTGTGTCCAGTACCAGAGTTGGTATTAGTCAAAGATGAAAAACACGCCTCAATAGATCCATTCGCGAGTTTCTTCACCAATTGAGTTATAGACCGTTTTTCCACAGCTAATCCCATTTTGTAAATAGAGATGTCCAAACTCAATTGGGACGTTAGTTTCGACCGACGATCAACATGAGTTTATGCGAACGTCACATTCCAAGAGGCAATCTCCATCGGCCGGATAACGATCTGTGCCATGGAGGCGCTGGTCACAGACACCGGCGTCGCTCCATCACGCTCCACCATGTCCAGCGAATCCTCCGGGCGCCGTGGCATGGCCGTGAGCAGTGCCGGCGCCACTGATGACACATTGACGTGATTGGGCCTGTGCTCCTCACTCAGGCGTCCATCCACCACCAGGGGGCAGTGGAAGGCGTCCGCCGCGTAGTCGCACGAGTGGCCCTGCCTGTGCAGTAGGAGCAGGGCATTACGCGACGGAAACTCAAAATAGGAGGTGACAGGCAGCACGCGCAGATTGAGCAGGAACACGTCGCACGGTAGTGGTCGGCCTAGCAGGAGGACCCTACGGTGCAGGCGGGGAACGTCCGCCCTCGAGTCCACCGCCAGCACCTGGGGTGGGTAACTAAGCGCATTGGACAGGTGGCGGGCCTGCAGGGAGGGTCTGGCCAGCGCCGGGTCCTCATCAGAGGCCATGCGGGACTCCAGAAGGAGCCAGAAGCGTGAGATGGTGGGTCGGTTGTCCATGACGCCTTCTCCCAGCCCCCGACTGTCGTCATACATGCTGCGACGGTCCAGCATCACCTCCAGCCAGCCGGCGTGAAGGCTGGAGCCACCATGCGCGTGAGACACCAACAGAGTGGCGCGTCGCTCGGCGTCCTGCACGAACATCATGCAGGTCAAGGGGTAGTAGTTGACCTCGGCCCCCATGCGTGGGAGACGCGTGCGGTGCTGCATCTGGAAGCAGTTTTGGTCCGTGTGGAAGGATTCACCCGAACGCACACCGGTGTCTACGCGCAGGAAGAGTTCCGTTTCGCGGAAGTGGGGAGGTGGCGGGTAATCGACCAGATTCTCCATGAAGAGTCCGGCAAAGAGTGGACCGGTGCGGCCGCTGCTGGCACCTGGCTGGCCACCTGGTTCGCCACCCGCTTCACTGGTACGGTGGAAGAGACGCGTTATATGGCGCAGGAAGTTGGGATAGACGATGGTCACTTCCGAATAAAGTGGACCGTGCATTACACTGTAGTAGGGTGCATTGTCGGACACATTGATGACCGGTTGGCGCGGCTCCGGCATGAAGAGATATGCGCCGCTGTGGAACTGTGCCGACACGTAGGCCTGGAAGGAGAGTGCCGTGCGAACGGTGCTTCCCCGTTTCTTATCATGCACGGTCTCCAGCAAACCGGTGGCTGGATCAAATGCAGCGCGCACATGATCGTTCTCTAGCTCTACCTTACTGGGCACCTTGCTCTCACGGGTCACAGATAGTGGTAAATCGGCCGAGAAATCGTCGATTTTTTCACCGGCATTGTAGACGGAGGTAACAGTCTCACTGCTGCCGTGGCCACGGTCGCCGGCTTCCCGTTCCGGCTCGTCATTTGTTGCTTCCACCCCCTGTACTGTGTAAACCACGATGGACAGGGGTGGTAGGGTCACCACGAACGCCAGTTCCATCTCGCCGGATAAGGGATGAAACGGTCCGGCCGAGACGTTCCACACGGGGTTGAGCTGAATGACGGCCAGCTGCTGGCCTTCGGGATCCAGCACGCGGACATGTTTGGTCTGGACGGTCACTTTAATCAGCTCCTGGCGGAAGTGGCCCAACGTATTGACCACGGTCAGACGCACATCCTTTCCGGCAGTAGATCCAGATCCAGCACCGGTTCCGGTATCCGATCCGGCCACCGGAGGGCGCACCGGAAGCGGAATGGGCCGCGGCAGGGTGAAGAAGTTGGCTCGGTCCTGAGGCGGATACAGGAAGTTAGGCCAGTGACGCGCACGGCTCTCGTATCTTTGCTCAGCCAGCCATGGTCGGGCTGTCAGCAGGTACTGGACAGCGTGGGTGAGGACACTAGTGGCCAGCTGGATGCCGTCGTACAGTTTGACACCGAAATCGTGCATGACAAACACTTTACTGGTGCCGGTGATGGCATCATGATGCTGGAAGTCTGCTAATCGCTGCCGGGCGCCGGTCATACGCTGGTAGTCCCGTTCCAGGATCTGAACCGTGCGGTTGACACCCGGTTGCTGACGAGCACGGGCTAGAGCAAGAGCATAGACAATCTCTGTGCTGCGTAGGGTTGACTCGAGTTCCCTAGCCAGTGCCTTGTAGAATGGCCGGGTGGTAAAGTAGCCGCTCCAGTAGGAAGGCCTGCCCTCGTTGAACACATCACTATAAACGAAGAAGTCCCCGGTGAGGACAGGGAAGTTCCCCTTTTTGGAGCTCTTGCTGCCGCCAAGCCAGGCAGCCACGCCGCTTGGTGGCGCTTTAGCGGTGGCGGAGGGACTGCGCATGCGCTTGTCGATGGCCTGGAAGTAGGTGGCCATGGTGCCAAACTCGACATGGGCGTTGAGCTCAGTGTGGGAGTTGATGTAGTCGATGAGGAGCTGGTAGTTGGTGAACTGTTGGTCCCACTCGATGGCATGGTCGAAGCGGAAGTCGTCGCCCAGGAGGACGAGTGCCACGTTGTGGGGGAAGAGGGAAGCGGTGCGGCCGTATTGGGCCAGGAGAGTTTCGGCGCGCTCGCGGAGGTTCCATTGGGTGATGGGCTGGGCGCGCTGTGTGTATTCGGTGAATTCTCCGCGGACTTTGCGGAAGTCGAATGTCAGGCAAACCTTCATTTGGAATGAAGATAAAAGGTGGTTGGAGAAACAGAGAAAAACTCGTTTTAGAAAAGATCGCGAAACAATTTTATTTCTGAATGCTTACTATCCAAGCATCAGAAATTTTCAATATAAGTTTTAGCAAATATTTGGTGTATACAGTGTCAGAAAAACTGAGTGACTACATATTAAATATTTAACTAATGCGTTTAATTTTTTAACAAATAGATTAATAATTTTTTCATCTCCATAGAGACATGAGGGTGCAGTAATCCTGTTGAGCAATAGGCAAAACGGTGATTTAAAAAAAATAATATATAAACACATTAACAATTCATTTTTAATTTTTTTTTTTGAAATGTTTAAAATGTTTACGAATGAAAACATGTTTATTGGTGCCTTTAGAAAATGTGATTTCAGGAGATTTTTTTTGGCATTTTTTTCACAGATTGTCTAATAAAATGAACTTGATTAATAAAAAATTCAAACTAATTAGAAAATTATTTAAGAATACACGATTCAATATGTATTGATAGAGGGTTCCATTGTTGTTTTTTTAGTCACACATTTTTCATTTGATATCACCAGCTTTATGAGACACCGTCGTATCTTCTACTTACCTGAGTGTGTGGTCCACACGAGTGCTTGATGTTGTAGATGTCGAAGGGGAAATTATGACAGAGGATGTCATGAGTGCCGGCCGTGTCCCACGGTTGTCGCCACAGGAAGTCAGAGCTCTGCAGTTCGGCCAGTCGCTCCTTCCACCCGTGGTGCACCCGCTGCACGGTCATGCCATCCAGTCCGGCCGAACGCAAGAGGTAGGGCATGGTGGCTCCGTGGCCGAAAGGGTCGATGGACCAGGCGTGGCGGGGGGTGTAGTCCAGGTGGTGCCGGACCCACTGGTGACCCTCGATCATCTGGAGTGAGCAAAAAGTAAGGAAAACAAATTGAATTAGTGGAATATGTCGATTAGTGCGAGGAAACATTTACTTATTGATATATTACTAAGTAATTGAATTATTGAATGTGTTCGTACCTGGTCCACTAGCGAGTAGAGCTGGACAGTGGCCTCGTCTGTCATAACCCAGCCACCCACCAACAACTCGAGACGACCGCTGGACAGCAACTCCTTCAACGCCTCCCGTTTCTGGTGGTGAGCTCTGTAATTACAGACAAAATACATTAAAAAACGATGATGGTGCTTCTGCACGCCGAGGCGGATATATAATCGATTGAAATTCAACCAATTGCATAAAATACATTATTAATATGTGAATTTAAGTCCGAAAGTAAGACATGTATTGATTGCCACCCCTCATAGCCAGGATATCGTTTATTATATCGATTACGATGATTAAAATAAGAGCAATAATGAGTTTAGAGAGAAAATGGATTTGACAATGTGGTGGGCAAATGCTTGGTACGTTCCGGTTTCAATTTCAAAATTTGACATTTTCCAGAATCAAATTTAATCAGTTTGATGGATGAGAGTTTAAGTGAGATTAACCCCAACCTGAATCTAGTTCTGACCATTCATTTTCTAAACTTGACTAAATTTTACTTACCAAATGTGACGGCCACGGGTTTGATTCCCGGCGCGGTCTCTCGTTTATTTGATCCCGCAGAATACTGGTGATAATTTTCCTCTCACACACTGTTATTGCAACGCAAGGTGTAGATAATCTCCTTAAGTGATTTTCGATACAGTAATTCAAAATAAAAAAGTCGTGTAAATAAACATTTACAAAAATAATTACTTTTTCCATCAAATTTGAGCATGGCGATTATCACGTCTTACTCCGTCTTTCTTTAAGACGAGCGAAGATATATTATGTGGCCTCACGTACTTTCCGCAGTGCGAGCCTATCAAATAGCAGAAACGTAAATAATGCTGGTAGCGCGAGCGCGATCCACAATTTATTCGCTGGGCCCCGGCTCAGAAAAAAAAAGTTTCTTTTATTTACGAGCATTTCGTGTACAGGCACATATCATTGCGCAATATCATTTCGATTATTCCGTTAAACTCTTTGCCAACGACAGTCAGCGCCGGCGAAAAGAAACGAGCGCCGCATTTTTTTATCCCCACTCCCCATCCCCATCTCCCCTCTCCCATCTCAGCTCGTACAAAATAACACGCAGGAAGAAAAAAAAAACGTCGCGAAAATAAAAAAGGGAAACGTTGCTATTCGCTTAGCTGACGCTATATATACTATAGACAGCAATAGACGGGGTATAGGCCCATTTTGGAGAGCACGAAATGCAAAGAAAATGGAAAGCGTGAGATAAAAGACAATGAGACGATGCAACATCGATTTATGTAGTCCATTTAGCGCTCGTGCCGGGCCAAGATATAGAGATAGATGCTAGAGACGCCTAGCGGCGTATGGGCCAAGTCAATCGTGACTGTTCACCGTCCAATAATACGCTTTTACGTTCTCTATTGGTATTGTGTTTTATCAAAAATAATACCAATAACTATTTGCAAACTTTTGGTTTAATTTCTAACTAAGATCTACGGAATGTTTCGGGCGAGATAAATTCATGCTCGCCTTCCTTAAGAATAAAAATAAAATCGTGGATGCCGTACCTGTACCAGGTTAGGTAAACGTTAAAGATTTTTTCGACTAAAGCAATTTTGCCTGAAGCCTGAATCTACTCTTTGTTCTCTAGATCCCCTGGGTAGGTTTTGAGACAAATACATTAGTAAGCCCCTTTAAGAACATTAAAAAAATAAAAGCATGTTGGTGGATTAAATTCTCAACAATATTAGTAGGAAATCAAAACTGAGTTCGAACGAGAAATATATCCAATTATGGAATATAATCTTTGTTGGCCAAATCATCCACAAAGAGAGCACACTGTTTCTAGACCACGACCTGCGGAAACAGTAAAGAACACTAACTTTATCTGGCTGCTATAGAGAAAAAGCTTGGTCGGACAGTTGGTTGGCAGAGCCGAGAGGACGACCTCTGGCGGAGACTGTTGCAAGAAGGAAGAAGAATGGCAAGCGAGAGTAGCAGCACTGAGAGACAGACACGACGAGAAATGTGTGCCGTTCCATTCGCCCCAATCCCTCCCCCTTCTCCGTCTCCATCATTCTGGCGATGTTTACATGACGAGCGGAGAAGAGGCGACGGTCCAACCACGCGGAACCATTGACGGTGGGCAATGCGGTTGAATACCAAGGAGAATGACAAGGACATACAAGGACAGTGTTGGGTTCGAACGGAACAGAAAAGTTCTGTTTCTAGGAATTGGTTCATTTTTTGAGGAACTTTGGAACGCCTGGGTACAAATGTAGCTATACAGGGTTACAATATAGCTATAATATGATTATGGGTTAAAATGTAGCTATACAGGGTTCTTTTTGCCATAACCTTCATTTTTCAAAGGTTACCGTCAGTTGAACAATTATCCAGTACCAAGCAGAAATTGCTAAATATTTTGTTCTGTTGAAAGGTTTTGGTGTCAGTCCGTAAATCTACATTTGTCCTGTAGATTAGTTCCCAAAAATGTTTCTAAAATATTTTTTAATCGAAGGCACGGAACAGTTCTATTCAAGGTTTTATTTAAATTTTGTAGGAACTGTAACAGGAACTGGTTCCGTTTTCATGGGAGCAACGGGAACTGAAACCGGTTCCTTTTCAAAAGGAACGAACCCAACACAGGCACGGAGGCACAATCGAGCGTTTCCAGGGCGATGGTGTCGAGTGTGGTGTGTGTGTGTGCCGGCGCTGGCGACCCGAGACGAGCGTATGCGGCCCACCGACCAGTTCAAATTTACAAAAGCTGTCACTTTGACAAATTATATTTGCAGGCTGGCGAGCGACACACAGCGCGATGAGGGGGTCTTGGGGGTCGCGCGCAAATTGTGACGCAACCCGTCCGTCGTATCCACCCCCATACCATCCCTCCCCTCACACCCTCCTCACATCGCTATGGAGAACAGGCTCCATTAGAGAACTTCTTCGATTTGTTTGGGGATGGGTGGAGCGACTTGATAATATTCTTGCCAGAAATATCGACTTTCGGTTGAAAGAACGTTGGTTTCTGGTGAAATATCTGTTCCTGCTTTTCGTCGTCTTCTGAAACACTCTTCTTGTGTAGCTTTCAGAAATCTTTGTGACGCTATTTTTGGTTAATGGTGATGCGATTTCTTCTAATTGAAAAAGTGTTTTAAATTTTTTAATCGGTTGCTGTTTTTCACCGCGTTGTGGTCGCAGATACTTTTTCCTTTGAGAATAGGTTGATAGGTTGATGGGCGAATGGAAACAATATTTTTTTGAAAGAGTTTTTTGTGTTATGTTCCATTGCGACCTCATCAAACAAGCATATGTCTGCCACGAAAGCTAAAACTTTGAAGGCTTGACAGAGCGACCCAATTTATTTTGGAGCAGATATCACAAAAATTCATTCCTGGAAGTTCAAAGTCTGTCTCGACTAATTGATCTAACACGGATTCCCTTGGTGGATGTAGTCATATCCGTCCAAATTGTGTTCGCAATTTGCTCCAGCTCTAGTTTGACGTGGGTGCAAGAAGTTACGGATAGAGGGGAGGGTGGGGAGAGACAAGTGAAGTTGGGGAAAGAGAGGAAAATGTGTTGTTGGCGTCCCGCGGGCGCCTAATGGAAAAAGTGCGGCCCCATTAGAAAGACATTTGCAACTGGACGCGACTCCATGTTGACACGTCACAGTCATGTAACACCCCCCCCAACACACGCACACACGCACGTGTATGGGCTGAAACACGTGCTATCGGTTCAATGTTCTCATCCTATCGAAATTGGAATCTCCACTGCAAGGTGGTAAATATTTTATCCAAACATGAGACTGGGAAACATGATTGAACATCGATGCCTAGGTCAGCGCTACTCTGATTAAACACTGTCACGCCATGCCAATTTGGCAAAGTGAATTTGGACCATTCATGGCTTGTAAATGATCCAATATATTAAAAGGTTTGCAAGGATAATTGGACGTATCCAAGCAGATCAAACTGTTCATCTACGAAATAATCCAAGGTTACGTATGCGTAGAAACATAGCTGACACAAGACACACAAATAAAATAATTCTCCGAACTATGACAAGTAACTATCGCGTTTTTAACAACTATAACGCGAATTTAACATTTTCTGAAAACACCCAATCAAGTTAATCGTTTCTCGTCTCGGTTCGGCGAATTATTTTATTTGTGCGTCATTATATTGGAGACGAGACTTGCCAATCCTTGCTCTCGTATAAGTAGGTCAATAGCTCTTATTCCCTCACACATTTAGAAATATGTTATTCAAATAATTGTCATTTTTGTTTAGTCGAGTTTAAAACAGCCGAATCTGCCATGCTTAAAAATCGAAGGAATGGTACAGGGTGTATTCATTCGGCACGACAAAAGAGGTTTGCGTAAAAGTCACCATTGTGGAAGGGGGCTTAATTGAATTCAGAATTAATTATCGGAGCAGCACCAAAAAAAAACAAAAAAAAAACATTTGGGCTTACCCATGCACGATACAGAAACAGATAAACTTGATAATTGCATTTTGCCTCGAGCAAACGCTAGATCCGGATTATAATCTCCATCCCAAAATTAATGTGCACACACGATTACCCTCGCGCCAACCGCAATTAATTGTTGCTTGATCACAAAAGAAGCCCCAACAAAAAATGGTGGGGGTGACACAGCCGAAATGGCACACCCGAAAAAAATAACAGAACAGAACAGAACTAAAAATGTCAAGCAGTGAAAAAAAAAATAGGCGAAGAAAGTTATGGATTTTTGTATGCTGTTGACAGAAGACAGGGGCAAGTTTATAAAAGGCGTAGGTCCTATAGAATAATTAAAAAAAATATATAGAAGAAGAGACTTGCACCATTATGGCTTTAATATGCTCATATACACACGGTGCAGTCATAAACAATGGAATTACCATGAAAGAAGCCAACGGAAACACAATAAATCATACCATACACATACACTGTGTATATATATAGGTGACGTACCTAAATAATTTCACATTTTCGGACTTTCGTTTGGGAGACACCCAAATTTATTTTTGGAATTGTGGCCTATACCACGTCACAATGCCATGTCAGGTACGGGGCTCGATCCCACTATCCTGATATTAATAAGTTGACACGCTAACCACAAGACCAATTAGAAAAATTGTAGAAACGTAGAAAATGTAAAGATAAAACCGACCATCTCATTCATCTTGAATAATTATATTTAAACAAAAATTAAAATAATGTAAAAAATCACACAAGGTTCTCAGTACGTACGTTTCGGTGAAACCAAAGCACGCTCGATCTTCTTCAGCAGAGTTATGAATGATTTTAAGAAAATAACATGTGACACAAATGACATGCCTGCAATTGTCTATGTCTTTGTAATACATTATATTTGTTTATATTGATATGACTGAAAAATTTAGCGATTTTTTATCGCTTCTTGAGGTAAAAAGGTTTCGTGTGGCTCTCTGAAGATGCCGATCATGAAAATTGTGTTGATGTGCGAACCGATCTCCAGCAAGGTAGCCTAGCGCTCAGTTGGCACTGACTAATCCCAGCCATTAGCTTAAGTAGACGCCTGCATCAAACATGCGTGAACAGAGTAAGAGTTGCAATGCATCGTTGCTCCAAAAGCCATCGAGAAAACCACGTGGAAAGCCGCGGCAAAAGCAAGTCCACGCCACGCCCGAACACAAATCACTCGTTGCACCACCAGTCCAGAAAATTCTAAAATGTTTTCCTCGTATAATTTATTGCTCAGTCACTTTACTAAATAAATTGAATCGCATAATGCACGAACGGGAAATGGGAAAAGAAGATCTATATTTATTCGTTGTTGGGGGAGTTTAGAGCGCATGCACAGAGATAGGATTAGAACGAGGAAGGAAATGAAGAGAAAACCGGAACCAACCCACCCAACCCCTATCAATTCCACCCCAAACAAAACCCATCTCACCATTTCCTCTTATGAACGACAAACCGCGTCTCGACTTAAAAACCGGAGGATAAAATTGAAGAAATAAAAATAAATGAGACGAAAATAAAAAACGAGAAATACACATGTGTATGACTGAATGAGATGATCGTAATTTAGAAGTAGGACTTTGCCACAGTTATTCTATAATTTCCTTTTAGAGGAAGCAGACTAGCATTCAATTGCGTTTAAACGGAGAAGAAAGGAGACAATTCTTAAAATGTTTCCTATTATTTCATTGAATTTTTTGTCCAAGATTTTCACGGTTTTGTAGTCACTTTCACAAGAAAATGTTAACAAAAAGTAAAGTTAATTAAGATGAAAATGAAATGTCCGGTTCAGCGCCAGAGAAAATTAATTAAGAAAGTTAATTAAGGTTGCCCAATTAAACAAGTCTACCTTCATGATTAATAAAGTTAATTAACGTTGCCCAAGAAAACAATAAGTAACCATTCTTGACTAATAAAATAAATTAAATAATAAGATAGTATTTTCGGTTTAACGTACACACCTTAGTTGCAAATAATGGAATAACCTTATTAATTCCAGAATCACTGCGTCGTGAAAAAATACTAGAAGCTAATTATTTGCAAAGCCTAGACATTAATTACAAACAAAAAAAAACAATTTTTAATTTTCGCCAATAACCAGCTATTATTTTTAATAATTTGAGCAACCTATCGCCATTGTAAAAAAAAAAAAAAGGAGTAAAAGAAAATATTCTTGTTATTTGATTTGGAACGTGACATAGATTGGTAATGCGCACTGGTGGACGATGGAAGGTGGTTTGGAGTGTGGGGGGAGTGTGTGGGTCGGGCACCGAGATGCGGGATTAGAGAAGATTCAGTGCCGCCGGTGTTGAGAAAGATGGCCGAGAGCGAGACACGCATTTCGAATGTTTCGGTGGGGTGGCCACAGAGTGACCATGCAAATCTCCACCCATTCCTTCTCTCCCCTCTCTCTCCATCCGTCCCCTTTACACCATGTTTATTCCATTCTAGCGGGGCTTCCACGCATGGTGAATTCGCGGCCTACTCTAGGTCAACTCGCCCGGTCATGGTAGCGGCGGCGGTGGTGGTGGCAGGCTGCGTGCTCGGCGAGCGGAAGAGATGAAAAGTGACTGGCAACAAATTGAGTGACCCTCCCCCTGCCTCGCCCCGCCACATAATTCTACATACACACTCTCCCAAATGACTTCCGCGGAAGAGCGCGTTGAGTTGGGGCTGGTCCTGTGTGACCCCTCCTGGGCCGAAGCTGGTGCAGGGCAGCATGGCAAGCCGCTTGGACGTTTTACCTAGACGAGTCCCCACAGTTCGATGAAACAACAAGTCGACAACAATTTAATAATTACTAACTAAACACTAAACAACTACTAACTACTACTAAAGTCATCGTTGTGTAAATCACTTTTTCTCGACCTGCAGAAACTAGTTAACTATTTGTTTTTTAATCGCTCCATAGACGCTCCATTTGTACTGCCACCTGTTGTTGTTATACGAGAACCTTGACTTGCGAGTACACATTATATTTCCATATTTTGACAAGCATTATTATGATTGCATTCGATGCATTTCGTGATTGCATTTATTCGCTTAACTAAAAGTGTATTCAATTTGGATTTCATCCAATAAATAAATTAACACACGTACGGTAAATGTTCGCCTTTTCAACTGAACCCTGATAAAAGTTTTCTGTCGACTGTCTAGAGGATTGAAAGTTTGTGAGGGACAGACAAAAATCTACATTTCCCTCGATAAAAAGAATATAAGATGACAGAAACGAATTTTTTTTGTCCGCCGAAAAAGTGGCGAAATCGTGACTGGTCATCGGCGTCAAATATGGAATAAATTTGGAGACAAAAATGTATTCTGGTGAGAGTCGTGAAAAAATATCGCGGCTTGAAAATCCTTCATACAACCTGCGGACTGAAAAATGACCATTAAAGCCGCAGTAGTTTTTTTTTGGAATTTGCTGTTAAAGATTTAGATGTAGATTTTTATATTTCTATGGGGTGATTGTCGTGCAGTAGCATTATGGATTTATGTGAGAATATATCGAATTGTATTGTTTCCCCTAAGGAGTTCCCCAGGGGTAACCTGGTCATTTGGAAATTGGCCTATTCGAGGCTTCTGACCAAGTTAGGGATCGTTTAAGGTGCACCTGACAAATGTACAGACACGAGTCATTCCGAAGTTGTTGGTTGGTTAGTCAGGCCAGGGACTGGTTTTAACAGCAGGGTGTCGTCTCTGGACCCCGACCCTCGATCCCCCGACACCTGTTACTAGGCAGAATACAGAGGTAGGTGGTTTGCCATTGCCTTCCTCCGCGCAGTACCACAACCGATGGAACGGTAGGAATTTTTCTTGCCCGAAAAATTCGGGAAGTATCGGCCGGGATCCGAAACGCGATCACGGGCAAAGTAGCCGAGAACTCTCACCTAGCACCACCGAGACCACCTTAAAGACAGTTTGTTACCAGATTCTCCACAAGCGTAACTTTTAATGGTAAGCCGTTGTGGAAAAGAAAAACATTGTTCAAAATATAGATGATTTATTTTTGAAATGGTTTTTTGCACCGCGACGGGGTAAAGGAGAGAAACTTTTGTCCAAATTCGGCCGGCTGCGCAGCCGAGCAAGAAATAGCCAGGTGGTTTCGAATTTGTGAGCCTACAGTACACAGCGCATTAAGCAAGAATAGGCGGATTCAAATGGCGAAAAAATAACTGCATCTGTAGATGACGACACGTCGTCCAACGTAAACCGGAAACGGTTCCATTTCTCGAGCATTTGTTGGGACGGCCAAACCCCCCGCCGACGCTCGCTAAGCGCCCATCATGCGTCTATCGGAAATCCGTTCCACACTCGCCACGTCATCATCACACACCATTCAACCCCTTCTACATCACCCACCCCCACACACAAACACATTTATCTGCGACAACAACAAATAAAACGCGAAAGTATAAAGCTAGCACAGCAAATAATAAATAAAAAATCAACGTCAGCACAAAAAAAAGTTACGTTTTAAGCTGGGCGGCAAAATGCCAACACATCCATATACATTTCGGCAGCATGGGTGAAATCGGTGATGGGGCGGAGAAAAGGACAGTAAGGAGTGCGTTTGTCCTATGCGTGTAGACATGGCGACGTAGAAAAAATTCGCCACCTGAATTATGCATTAGCCCGAGCAAACGCATTGGCGGAGATCCGTTTTGGGCGACGGGGCTCGAAGCCCGGAACCCCCGCAGGATTGTGAACTCGCGAACGCCATATTTCTCCGGGGAACCTTACCCTCCCTCCTCCACCCCTTCCACTACACCCCCTCAGTCACCTGTTTATCCCTTCCCTCTCCCACCTCCCACGCTCCATCTATTTTCTTTCCACAGTGACATTTTACCGAGTCGTATGTGGGTGTGCGTAGCGCGGCATCGAAAATACATTTGCATGCGATTCCGACAGCCCCGATCGGTAAATCGGTCTCTCGGCTCCTGTGCTGCACGTGCATCGTTCCTACGTATTTGGTTGGGCGACGCACTTTTATAATCAGATAAATGAAAGTTTTCTCTTACGTGCCCCTATCTGGAAAGTCGACAGCGCTCAGGAGATACTCGTGTTATGTACAAGGGAGGAAAAGGGGGACGGGGTGGAAGAGAGGGATGGGGTAGGAGGATGACAACCGTGGGGAGGGGGGCTCGATCCCGCGTCATGATCCGATATCGCTGACGTTCCCCCTACGTTGCTACTGCTGTACTCTCGATAGATTGAACAGCACGAGGATCTGAATTTTTATTTATTGTTATCGGCTGGCGAGAGATAAACTCTCTTGTCCTCCGCTAGAAACTGCCTGTGAACATGCGCTCGACAGAGATACATGTACATAAAAATAAAAATCTGCTTCATGAACACGTAATACCTCTCCGAGACATACTCCGTATACAAAGCGAAGCGAATAGATAAGCGAAACAAAAGACTTGTTTGTTATTTTCAGCAATTTTTTTTTAACTGGTACATTTTTTTGCTGGATTATTTATCGTATTCGAGTGAAGAAATCAACTCGTGTCAAACATTTACATGTGTATTTAGAAAAGTTTCAATCGCAAAGACAATTGTCTCAAGAAAGTTCTAATAGTGCGAGGACACGGACACGCTAGTGTCTTTTTCCGCCAAAAAGTATTAAGCCTTTACGCATTGAATTAAGACCCAGTCGGAACGTCGGCGTCTCGCCATAAATTCGAAAGCGATGATTTCGTCTCGCATCTCTGCTGGGAGACGTTTGTTTTGGCGGGATAATTTATATTGGTCCGTTACAATCAGAGGCAGATCTAGTCCACGGGCAGCCTCGGGGCAGCCCAGTGCACCAGTCCAAATTCGGGAGTCGCATATCGAGCGAGGCGATTCCGCGAGACAACTTTTACAATTACCCTTAGTCGGAAACCCACTGGGAGACAAGCAATCTATACTCGTAGTCAAAGAAATGTTCGAACCAGCATAAGGGTTTGTCTAGGCAAGTGTTTCTCAAACTTCCTGTCTCGCGGAGTCCTTTTTCGAAACAATTTCAATGGCGAAGCCCCTTTTAAAAACCACCAATTTTAATGGCGGAGCCCCATGTCATACAAGTTAGTGGCGTTTTATTATTTATTTTACTTTCCAGGAGTGGCCGCGGAGTCCCTGGGAAATGCAGTTTGGGAAACGAGGGTCCAGATACATGTTGACTGTGTCGCAGGCAGATGTCACACTCAGCCAAGAAATGGTATGACCAGAAGGATGGACATTTAGGATTTAACAAAAAATGTTTAATTCATATTGACATGGCTCCATTTTTTACATCGCTTAGCTTTAATTTTTATTTAAGAGATTAGCTTCAATTTTCGCAACTAATTTAATCACACATATCTGTCACTATGTTCCCAGACAAATTCCTTGTGAATTTCAAAAGGTATAATACTTCTCAGTTCATTGATCGTGTCGCCATTTTAATTTGTATCTAATGTGGAACATCCTAAAACCTTGGACGTTTATCTAAAAAATAGCGAAGGCGATTGAACTTTCCTTTTTAGAAAGAGAAACGATTACACTGCAACGTTCCCCAGAAACGGAACAAATTCCTTGGAACAAGACGCTCCTTTACCGTTCCTACACAACATTGTTCATTGGACAAACACAGTTACACTGTTGAGTATGGTTCGATTCGTCCAATTTGAAAATCTTCTAATTCAAGATATATTCATGAAGTGTAGGTTGCAGAGAGGTGGGAGGAGGTGGTCGGTGCTGGTTGGCGACGCAACAAGATGAAGTAGAGGAAAAAAAAGCGCAGCATCTATCTTGGAATGGGATTTCTTTTTCTAGATAACGCTTGACCTGTGGCACCTCAGGAAGTAGGCGGCAGAAAAATATCCGACAGCGGATTGCACAGACTAAAAAAACCTCCCACACACATATACATCGTGAGTCAGAAGTATGCGAACCTTCCCGTCGCAGCTCCACAACAGTTAATAATGACCGGATTGTTGTGAAATTTGGCATAAATATTGATCAAATATATGCGAACCTTGGAGCTATTTTGAACCGTATTTTCGAACCATAACTTTTATTTTGTCGCAGAAATTGGATCGCAATTGTGTCTTTTTCCGTAAACGCCATTGTTTACAGCATGGAACAGATAATGCAGTGCGCGCCAGTGACTCTACCGTAGCGCCACCTCTAAAATGCAAAATTCATAGCTGGAAATTTGCATTAAAAAACTTGAAAGCCATTCATACTGTAATACCTCGTTTCCCAAACTGGGCTCCGCGGTCACTTTTGTAAATAAAATGAATAATAAAACGCCATTGAAAGGTTGAAAATTAACGTAGAAACGCCATTAACTTGTATGAAATGGGGCTCCGCCATTAAAATTGATAGTCTGTAGGGGCTCCGCCATTGAATTTGTTTCTAAAAAGGGCTCCGCGAGAAAAAAAGTTTGGGTAACACTGCAGTAGATTACTCGGGCCTATACGAGTATAGGGCGAGTCGCCTGGGTGCGAAATGAAAATCGCAATTTTATTTTCATGACTTTCCCCTCAACACGCGGCGACGTATACGACATAATTGTTATTTCTCGAAAGCTCATATTATTACGAGTATGAACATGTACGTAGAAGTTGGGGACTGAAATAATGGTGTTCCTCGCCGAGCAAGCAGGGCCTCGACTACAGCTGGATTATCGCTATAAAAAAAATAAGATTTAGGGGAAATGTGTATCGATTTGCCTGGCTATTCAGCATAGCCAATCGCGCAGGAGCGGAATAATTTGTCTGTATGCACTGAAGATGAAAAATGCGAGTAAAAATGAAGATAGGAATTTGCGCACCAAAATAATGCCGGCATTATACTTTTTTGGTGCGCTGCGTAAGAACGTGACTGCGTAATTTAATGTAATGCCGCTGAAAATGGTCATAATTATACTAAGCCACAATATTATCATATAAAAAAACTAGAAAGTTTTCTAGCCCGCAATTTAAAAAAAGCGTGCATTCCTTTCTAGTCTGCAATAAAAAAATACGTTAGTCACTTACTAGTCCACATTTAAAAAAAAAACAAAAAAAAACAATCATCACTTCTAGTCCTCATTAAAAAACTTTGCGAACAGAGTTTTGTGACTCACATGCAACTCAGTTTTATTCAATATTACGTTCAATTTTCTATCAATTGTTCCAATCATTGTCCCAAACTACAGGCAGAGTCACATTTATGGTAACACTTTTTCGAATGTTCCAGCTCATCTAAAAAACCTTTACGTCTATCATATATCTCATATAAAACCTTCATCGCTGATGCTCGATGTGGAAACCACATCTTCAATCTATCACATGGCATCGCACTTTTCACTTAATAAAAATGCATTTAAAAATGGCAGGTTTTAAATTAGTCCACTACGCAAAAAATACTTTCCAGAACACATTCAAAATATGGAAATACCTTTGGTTAAGGGTGGTTTTTAAGAGTTTAAATGTGCAAAAGTCCATTGGATCTGCATCAAGTAACTTGACAGGGATGTCAGAAAAGGGAATGAAAGAAATTTCAGTTGCAATCATCATCCTTTTAATGAGAGATTTTCCATAGCATCACGCTGGAGCATCTTCTGAACCATATGTTCAATTCAGAAAGGGGTGGTCATTTTCTTGCGAGTTATCGTTTGATCAATAAACCGGAGTATTATAACAAACCACGTGACGCAACACACGTGACCACGTGATACATCGTACCAATTATGTGACTATGTTTAGGATTCTGTTTTCTTCCAGATTGCAATCACAGAAAAACAGAAATTGTACGTCACAATGACGCGATTGTAGCGACACGCAAAGCACTCAGTACCAACTCGTTCGTCGAGTGAAAAAATGCAATACGTAATGCAATCGAAAAATATTCCAACGCCGCCCTCTTTCATCATCACATCCCGAGGTGACTCGGAATATTCTATCAGATGCTCCAGTCCGAATCCATAATCCAGTCCTCTTCAACTCTCCAAACCCCCCTCCCCCGCAACGGTCATCCGCCCACTCAATCACTAACAAAGTCCATTTCTCACTCTTGCTTAAAGATGGGCGATAGTTTTAGAAAATCTAATAGTTGCAAAAACATGCCATTTCAGATTTAGGTACATGTTTACCTGATTAAACAAATAATATTCACACGGAAATGTTATGCATATACACAAACATAGTTATTTTTTATTTCCAAAAAACAACCAGAAATATTATTTTAACAATTATATTTTGGTGCCTGAAATTATTATTATTATTAAAATAAAAATATAGGCGTTTCAAAAAGGTATTTAGTATTTAGTATTTATTGACGCATTCTTATACATAAATGACAAGAACATGTTATCACCCCAATTTGGAGGAAAATTCCCACCCCTTAGCCACACCAAGGTGGAGGCTATGAGGGGTGGGAAAGGTAATCAAAGTAACAATGCTTATTTTTGAACAATCTTTTTCAATCTTAAATTTAAGGAGAAATTAGTCTGAGGCATGATGATGATTGTCTCAATTGTCCCAATTTCTCGGGAGACAAATATATCATCGATAGCATTGAAAAACAAATCGATTATTATGGAACTATCGCCCGTCACCCACTTTCACTCGCGTTCGATGCCAGTCCCCGTTCCTCTCTCCCTGGGGCAACTCCGGCGGAACGCAGTTTTTGAAAAGCGCTCGCGTTCCAACAGGAAATTAACATCGTCTGAATGGCGAAACAGAAGAAAGGGCAAAAATTGGTTTCAGCAACCCGATTTTCGGCGAGCGAGCGAGCGAACGAGAGCAGCGTGTGAGATACGTGGTGCTGTTTGCCAAACGGTTTGCCATATCGCAATGAAGAGAGAACCCGCTTTTTCAAAAGCCAACGCCGCGAAAGCCCACACGTCCGTACGCGCGCACATTTATCACATTCAATACCAAATTCGATTCAGTGTTCTCTTCGAAAGGTCGAAAAAGTTTATACCGAGTCGAGGGGAAATTCCCCCGCGGCCCCTGTCTATCCTCCACAAACCTACGGCATTCACGAAAAGTACGAACCGTCTAGCTCAGTGGGTATGGCAACAAACTGCTGAGCGGCTGGTCCCGGGTTCGATACCCGGCGCAGGCTCTCGTTTATTCGATCCTGAGATACTGGTGAAAAATGTACCTTTCTCATGTTAAGCAACACGAAGGGTACAGATTCTCCTGCAGTGATATTTACTCAGTGAGGGGGATTTCCCCACTCAAAATAAAAACAAAAATGCATGAAACCACCCAAGCAAGTCTAGGTATTAACGCGCCTAACAGTTTTGAATACGCGTTATCTCCTTAAACAGTTGTACGATAGCAATGTAGGGAAACGTGCATTTTTTTAAACAAAATGCTTCAACGCCTTGCCGGTAGGTGGCGTGGGTGGTATATAACTAGAAGACCCAACCCGACACTATCACCACCTGGCGAGCATTTATTTGTGAGGATGTTAGACCTACAACCACCACCACATCAGCTATACAACAATATGTTTGGCTTCCAATAACGTACCTAAATAATTCATTTCCAGTTTGCCAGGAAAATCGTGGCCCCTGCAAAGGAATAATCCCCTACCTCCTCTACATTTGCCATCTATTTACCTAGTTGAAATATTGTAGGATACCAGTAATCAAATTAAATGGATAGTGGATCCATGACAAGCGTAGCAATCAAATTAAATAGATAGTCGATTCATGACAGTGCTACGCATCGTTTTCGATTAATCCCCTTGCGCTGTTCTGGATCCACTATAGTATTCCAATAAAAGTTGAAAGCAGAACAGCGAATGGGTATAATAATCGTAAAGAACAAGCGTAAATGTACACATACACTGTACACTACATTGTGTTTGCCTGTCTTTCCTACATAGACCACATCGAATAATAACAATAAATAAAACTAAAAGAGCCATCCATTTATGCATGTAATTAATGATAATGTAACAATTCCCCAATTCGAATAATCATAAATAATAATAATAGAACAACCATAGACCAGGTCGAATAATACGTATTGTTTTCCACAAAACTCTCGTAATAATAAATAATTAAAGAACAATATAATTATATTTAACGATAATGTAACAGTTCTCCCCTAGGATCACTATGCGAAATACGTCCGTAGGTGGATCCCAGGAAGATACATGGCTTTGCTGGCAACGGTAACTTTAATCACGACTAGGCCAAGATCCAAGATGATGGAAGCGGCATTGATGTTTATTGAACCGATTTTGAACCAATCGATTGTCCGATTCGATAAAAAACGGTGGAAAATCACTATTTCTGTTAAATGTCAGTCAAGGTCGCAGGGTTCAAGGCGAGCGGTAATAAGGAGGGGGGGGGTTTGATGAGAGTCCCGAGAAAGTGATGGGGTTGAATAGATTTTCCTTGAATTTCGACAGGAATGTTTTTTCAGCAGTCAAAGTCTTGGAAGACAACACGAGCGCCCAGCGTTACTGAGTGCTCAAAAATCGATTCCCGCCTTTGGGTAAGTGAGGTCTGCGATGTTACGAAGAATTGTAGAACTCTTATCATGTTCTGAGTTGGAATTCCGGTTTGCAAGCGCGTTCCGAGAGTGTAGAATGTTTCCGAGAACTTACACCCGATACGGCAAGAAGGAAAATCATATTTTTCTCCAAAGGTTCTATAAAAAAGCTGCTAGGAATAAAAATTGCAATTTCCCATATGGAAAACTGAAATGTCCATAAACAGAATAAACAGACAGGCGCATTTCTACTTGTATTTACCGTCTGTATTGTGTGATTGCATGCCGAGAAGGGGGCAGCAAAATTCGCTCTTTCCTCAACACGCTCAACCTCCCCCCCTAGTGTCTTGAGTGATTGCTTGCCTGCGCGGGGCAGCTTTGAGAAAAACTTGTGAGCATCAGCTTGTGTACGTGACAGTGGTGGGTTGCCTCTGATGGCGCAAGAGAATCACAGTTGGCTCTTGGCAGCTGCAGTAGATCGATAATCTGAGAACTACCGAGTACATTTAATTTATAAGATAGTCCATTAGCCGTTCTGTGAATCGGTATTAAGACAACATTAAACAGACACCTGCGCTTGCGCCAGCTGGGTAAGTTGTATGTGTGATTTCGGAGAAAGAAAGAAAATCATTTAATTTTCTCCTAGCGCGATAGCCAATATTATAATATAATTAAAATTCACAATACTTCAAACTGAATAGCTAGTAGGCATGCAAATCTAATATGAAGATGGTAGGCGATTTTAATTATGTTAAGTTCAAAAAAAATAATCCCGAAATCTAGATTTTTCTGAAATTCTTAACATTTTTTTAGAACAATATATTCTAAAAAAATATATTAATATATTATTCAATATAATTAATATTATTAATTAATATTATAAATATATTAATATTATTAAATAAATTAATATATAAAAAATTTCATACAAGACGACATTTTCTTGCCGTATATGAAGCTATTTCACGGATGATGTTAAGGCCCATGCTTGTGGTATTGTGGTCTGGGTTTGTGGTCTTTGTGGTCTTTGTGGTCCTTGTGGTCTGGGGTCCAAGAAGGACGGCGAGGCAAGCCAGCCGGACACTACCAGCAACAACACGTTTTGAATAAGACATTGCTTATCTCGCGTACACGCGCGGCGGCCACGAATCTCGTAAGTCCAGATCGCTATAACGGCAAGCAAGGAAAGGCGCGCGCGAGCAAGCGCGGCGAAGACCATTCCTCAAAACAATATAATAGGCAGACAATGGATGAGGTGGGGTGGGCGAGGGAGCGTGTTCGCAGAACGGCGAGAAGATGAAAGGTACATAATGTGGGAACAAGGCTCGTTGGCTGGCGCCGAAAGCCGCGCGAGAGAAGTACGGGGGTCAGGCGGGGGCGGTGATGCACCGTCAAATCGTGGAGACTTCAAACACGGCAACGAACGTGTCTAAACATGCCACACACAATCACCGCAATTAAGTAAAAATAAAAATAAAAAACCTCTTTAAAAAAGAAAAGAAATAAACATTCTTTGAGGTTGAGGAAATTTTATTTCTGGAGAACATATTTTAAAAACTTGATTAATTACAATTTTCACGAAAAGGAGTAATTTAAATAAAAAAAACCTTTAAAAAAAACTTAATGAAAAACTTAAAAAATTTAAATTCAACTTTTAACAGGCAATATCGAAAAACGGGGATTTTAAAAATTTTGTCACCAGGATAAGTGTATGTTTTGTGTCCCTCGCGTCGTCTCCAGACCCCGACCCTCGATCCCCCGACACCTGGTGGCTCAGGGAGCAGGAACCCACTGTTTTCTTGACAAAATTTATGAAGTGGTTTGCCATTGCCTTCCCCCCGCGCAGTACCACGAACCAATCATACGATCGACTACACCGGGAATCGAACCCAGATCCGCTGGTTGACGAGCGAGCATGCTCACCACTCGGCCCAGATCGGACGTACTGGTGCGTATCTGGTAGATACCTCCCATTAAAATTAAAATAACCAACAAAAATGAGTCACAATTGAAAAATAAAATTTGTATCCTTAACCATTGAGGAAACGAAAACGGCAACACTTCTAGCAAACTACAAGAGT
>JAUJYS010000318.1:0-25287 GCA_033995665.1 Melogona broelemanni | reverse complement strand
AGGAATTAACATGAGTAACTGAAATGATGAAACTGGTATTCCGTGCAATCGGAAGAATGCGAGTGAGTCGTTCGTTGGGCGAGTTGGTCGACCCCCAGAGCACAAATATTCAACCGATAACCGCCATACTAGCGGCCGCCCCTCTCCACCCCAATCCTGCTTAGGATGGTAGGACGATTTGGGAGAGAGAAAGAACGTACGCTTCTCTGCAAGGCGCGTTCCATATTTTCTCCGTGCATCGAATCTGCTTTTGGGGTGAAGCGGGAGGGAGAGGAGGGGGGAGGTTGACTGAAGCAGACTTGGAAATGAGTTTCTTCTAAATTTGGTCTTGTCTGGCCGCACGCGCGCTCAATGCTTGCGGCGGTCTGCATCTCTAGAGCTTGTCCTTTTGCCGGTTCAACTGGTGAACCACGCCGCTGTCAACCCTGTTCATACGACTGGACATAGCGTCGCTGAGCCACATTACGCATCTAAAACGTAAATTACGAAAAATGCCAAATGGAAAGCGTAGAGTGCAGGCGGAAGTACCACAGCAACACGAGTGGTACAATAGCTTCCTGTAGTGCTATTCACTAGTGATCAGGAACAAAGTCTTGCTTCCATTGCTTCTCCATCTTGGATGTTTACCTCAGTTGTCGTTTTTCAACTTTGGTGCATTCCGTCCACGACTTAAAATTTTGACAGTTTTTCCACTAGTGACGCTTTTCATCGTTGACGGGCGTGACGGCGACCTGTGGTGTCAGCAGGCGTGGACCACTTACGCGCGAACGTTCAAAAGTTGAGGATTACCATAAGCGATAATGTAGATTGTAGTAGTAAAATGTGGTCGCTATGTGGGTCAACAAGACTCCCATCCACCCACCCCGTTCAACCCCTTTCTTCCTACGTTGGCTGCATGCTCAGGCCTCGCCCTTGTCTTGGGACACACTTGTTCCGAAAGTTAAAGCAGAAATTTAGTTAATCTCCTGTTATTTTTCCCTACTGAAAATAAATGTATCCTGAGTGATTATTCAATGATAAATGCTCATTCAAATTCGTTGTTTAATTAGATGTGGTCTTCAACCCATTAGTACGTTGGGTACAAACTGAACGGACAAGTTCCGTTCCTAGGAACTGTTTCCTTTTTTTAGAAACTTAGCTACGCCTAGGTCATTTCATTTCTGTAGGAACTGGTACGGGAACTGGTTCCTTTTTTCATCTGAGAAAAGGGAACTGGAACCGGTTCATTTTCAAAAGGAACGAACCTAACCCTGTATAAACCTCTCGAAGTTGTCTTTTCTTATCGGCTGTGTCCCGGACAGTGTTGCCCTTTTAGTGCATTCATTCAATTGCGTTGAAAAATTAGTTTTCCCCCGATCAATTATTTTTCAAATTTGGCTTCACCGGTACGCGGGAAAAACCGCTTCACCTCTTTCCCATCTTTTCGACCGACGTTAGCGCTGTCTTTGGTGTTGCTGGGAGAGAGACGCCGAAGGAGAGAGCGCGTGCGAGCGAAATGGCGCGCGTGGAGGAACTCCTTTTATGGGCATCGTCATCTGGCGACGGTCCCGCCCCCTTTTGCCAGTTCTTTTTTTCGAGGGGAGAAACTCTAAAAATAGTTGGTGGCGGCGCTCGGATGCAGGTCTGCCCCTGTCCTGCGTTCATACCCGCAAAGACTGGCGGCAATCATGACACGGAGTTGTGATTCGGTGTTCCTCTCTCTCCTGGAACAGAGGCGCGGGAGTCTCAAGAGTTTGGCCGGATGCTGTGCAGGGGAGGAAGAGAGGGAGGGGAGAGGTCGACGTTGGGGTGAGATTGTTGCGGGTGGAAAGGTCTAGGTGGGGTCCAGAAGAGGAGCGATCTAAGGAACTTGTTTCGTTCGTGCCGATGACTAAAGGTTTCGAAAATATAAATTCGCATTTGATATATTTTCAAAAGTTTAACGACATAGCCTGGTAACAAACAATAGTGCATCAGTAATATACGTGTCAGGCGTGATTGTTTTGTGTCCTTTTTTTTGGCAAGGTTGAGAGGTACAATAGACAAAATACATATTTAGGATAATGTGATAAGATTGTATAAAATTAAAATTAAGTTTGTTGTTCGACCGTGTATTGTTATCATACTAGCATTATTGTACCAATCGTAGGGAAATATAAGGAAACAAAAAGTACCATTTTTTTACATTTGGGTCTTAGGACAGTAAAACGGATTACATTAGAAAGACGCTATGACAGGTTTTTTTAAAAGTCACATTTTTAAAAATGAAATTTAAAATTTGAAAAGTTGAAATTTCTGTTTATCTCAACGGAGAGCTAAAAACGGGAACAATGAATGACGGCTTGTCGTTTGACACAATCGGGTTTACTGAATTTGGAACAAGTCATTTGCAATTATAAATATGAAGGATAATCGAAACCATTGTTCCGGAATTGGGACGCGGAACAAGGGTTAAGTGTTGATGCGACAACTTGATACTTGGCGTGGGTAGTGGGCCTTCAGCCTGCCTTGGCAATAAAAATACGAGATTAAATTAAAGTAGAAAAAATAGCAGTAAAAATATCTTCTGGAAAAATAAGTTTTTTGAAAAAACGTGCTACCTTAAAATTATTAAATAACTGTATATGAAAAATCTGCAGTCGGTGTTTGCACAAATACTAGGTCTGTTAAACAACATCTGGGGGGAAAAATATATAGTGGTTGTGTTGATTGCAAGAGCATTGAAGTCCGGGAATTTTCTGTGCAGGCGGGGTGTCTCTTCCCTTTCGTGGCCAATGCTTGCCTAGTGGTGAACAGAAACGAAGGCGAAAGACCAAGAGCTCTTTCATCGTGCATTAACCCCTACCTGACCCAATAAAAAGCGAAGGTGAGACGTGACAAAGGTATTGTCGTTGTGAGGCAACATAGTTCCACCTGGTGAGCCCATATACTCAATGCATAGAAAGTTGGTGGTGTGAGGGAGTTGGGGAATATCCAGGGGTTAGACAAAATAATAGAAACGCCTGTATTTGTACACACTAAAATATATCTTTTCTGGGAACATGCGTCGAGATTAAGGTTTCCCTAATCACAAGTTTATATAATTTCTGACAATAACTTGAACATTTGATATTCCTAAATTATCTTAATTTTGTGGCACGAAATAACTGCTCCTAAAATGCGATTTTGTTTGTGCAAAATGTTGGAAACTCCATCCTGTGACATTTCGTGGCACAAAATTAAGAAATTTAATTCTATGACCATAAAACTGTTAAAATATTCGTCTATAGCGATGTAAATTTGGTGATTGACAAAAAATGGGGATTCCCAATAATGACGTGTGTACAGAAGAGATAAAAATTCATGGTGTACATATAAATGTGTTTCCCATTATTTTGTCCAATCCCTGTAGCTTGTGGAAGCAATGTTAAAAGAAAGGGGTGGTTGTTGTACACAGATCATCCGGGGAATGTTCATAGTAGTGTTTTTCGAATTTGAAGAGGTGAACGTTGGGAGCAGGATATCAGCAGCAGTCAGGAATGTTGCGTTCGTGGAACACAAGTTTCTCTTTTCTCTGCTCTCGCTGGTCCCTCTTTTCTTCAAACATGGGAGGGGAAATGAAAGGGAGGAAAGGGGGGGGGGTTTGCTGGAGGAGGGAGGTTAGTTTTAGGTTCGACGACCAAGCAAGCTGGTATTGTGTAGAAAGCATTTTGCGAGCGTCCAAGCCGAACCAAACGCTGAACGATTGAAAACTAGATAGATGTTATGGCGGTGTTTCGGAGTTGGTGGTGGCAATGAAAAATAGGAAATACTATCGCCAGAATTTATCAAATAATTGATAGTAAACGTACTCAACTTTAATTTCTTTGGTAAATCTGTCAAGTGAAGAAAATTGTCTAGCGGAATCAAACAATAAGCAAAGTAAATTCGGTACCCGCGAGAATGATCACTATGTTTTACGAGATACAATATTTAGATTACTAATGGTCTCGGCTTAAAGATAATCTCTGAATAATAAATTAGTATTTTGTCGAAAAAATAAAAAGAGCAATCAAAAATAGGAATTAAAAATGAGAAAGATGTACCTGCAAGGGGATTGAGACCTGTAGAACGCGGTACAAAAAACTGAATGATTTTTGCAAAGCGTTTGAAAAAGCCTATTCTGATTAGAACGTGTAAATAAATGCTAAATGTCGTGATTAAATGTTTTTGAGTTAATACGATAGTCACAACTTACAAAGTCGAAAATAAGAGGGAGGGAGGGAGTGTGGGAGGGGATGGGGAGGACTGTGAGTAACCGAAGGGGGTGGTGTCGGAAACGGGTGTGTAGGGAGGAGAAAAACGCCAACTGGTTGTCTCTTATAACCGCAGGAGGGATGTTGTCGAGAGAACGTAATATGCCTGGAAAAAAAATAATCCTTCTCAAACAAACATCTAGCGACACACTTGGAGCATGCTCCTACGCGGTGGAAGGAGCAAAAGATTATTCTCCTTTCGCGGGAGCAAATAATAATTATTCAGGTTTTGATTTCGGTTCAGTTTAAAGGGGTATCAGATGGTTGCCCTGTTTGCGCCACGGGGTTCGATCATTGTTTTATGGTATTGTGATTGTTGAACCGATGCTATTTAGAAGAAAAAAATAGCTAACTTAATTTTCTTTTACGTCTTTAGCAATAAATCATGTGTGACGACGAAGTTGCCGCTTTGGTTGTGGACAATGGATCCGGTATGTGCAAGGCCGGTTTCGCCGGAGATGACGCTCCCCGTGCCGTGTTCCCCTCCATCGTCGGTCGACCCCGCCATCAGGTGAGATTTGAGATTTTCGCTGCAATTATCTATTAAATTATCTGGAAATTCTCTGGAACATCTAATTTGGTAAAATGAAATGCTAATTCTTTTTTTGTTATTTTAATTAAACAGGGAGTCATGGTGGGCATGGGTCAGAAGGACAGCTATGTAGGAGACGAGGCCCAGAGCAAGCGAGGTATCCTCACTCTGAAGTACCCCATTGAGCACGGTATCGTCACCAACTGGGACGATATGGAGAAGATCTGGCATCACACCTTCTACAACGAGCTCCGAGTTGCCCCCGAGGAACACCCCGTCCTGCTGACCGAAGCTCCCCTCAACCCCAAGGCTAACCGAGAGAAGATGACCCAGATCATGTTTGAGACCTTCAACACCCCGGCCATGTACGTCGCCATCCAGGCCGTGCTCTCCCTGTACGCTTCCGGTCGTACCACCGGTATCGTCTTGGACAGCGGTGATGGTGTCTCCCACACCGTCCCCATCTATGAAGGTTACGCTCTGCCCCACGCCATCCTGCGTTTGGACTTGGCCGGTCGGGACTTGACTGACTACCTGATGAAGATCCTCACCGAGCGCGGTTACTCTTTCACCACCACCGGTACGTTAATTAATTTCCAAACCCCGTATGACTTTTCGCCCTCTGTTCCGTATGAATCCACGTCGATCGATTTATTTTAGACTAACGATGAATTATCCATTTCCCCCCCCTACAGCTGAGCGAGAAATCGTTCGTGATATCAAGGAGAAGCTGTGCTACGTCGCCCTGGACTTCGAGCAGGAAATGGCCACCGCCGCCTCCTCCAGCACCCTGGAGAAGTCCTACGAGTTGCCCGACGGTCAGGTCATCACCATCGGTAACGAGAGGTTCCGTTGCCCGGAAGCGCTCTTCCAGCCATCTTTCTTAGGTGAGACCTTCGTGCCATTTTTGATCAATCATTTACTATTGATACACGGCTATGAAATGTTTCGCAGATTGTTCAATTAAAACTCTTGACCTCATATTTCCTTTTGCTTTCTCCCTCCAGGTATGGAGTCTGCCGGTATCCACGAGACCACCTTCAACTCCATCATGAAGTGCGACATTGATATCCGTAAGGACCTGTACGCCAACACCGTCTTGTCCGGAGGCACCACCATGTACCCCGGTATTGCTGACAGGATGCAGAAGGAAATCACCGCCCTGGCCCCCAGCACCATGAAGATCAAGATCATCGCTCCCCCTGAGCGCAAATACTCCGTCTGGATCGGCGGTTCCATCTTGGCCTCCCTGTCCACCTTCCAGCAGATGTGGATCAGCAAGCAGGAATACGACGAGTCCGGCCCCAGCATTGTCCACCGCAAATGCTTCTAGATTCGCGCGCGCGCGCCAACGAAATTAATAAAATAGTAATAATAAATTGTAAAAAGCAACGTTCGGCCATTAAGTAGATCGGAGGAAACTCTTTTGGTTTCCGGTTCTTACTTTTTGATCGTTGGTTTCTTTGATCTTGCCGCTAAATATACTTCCATTTATTTATTATTACAATCTATGTTTAGGCAGTCTTAATTTTTTTTCCGGCTACTAAATTTGAAAATTGTAAATTCGTGACGCGGCCTTGTATATTTATAGGTAATATTTCGTGCAATACGTGTCTAGAATTTCACTTAATTGCTCAATAGTCTGGCGGCTATAATTATATTCATTGTTTTGAAATTGTAAATTGCTCAAGTTGGCGTTCTTAAGGTGTGCGTGATCCGTGGATGCCAGACAATCGAACAGGATGTAGTTTGATATCTCGTGTGCAAATCGTTGGAAGTCACGATCATCTCGTTGCGGAGAATGTCGACCGCGAATGATTGAAAAATTCTAATCTGTTGTTTTTTGTCGGGTGATTTTCGTGGTTTTACGCCTGTGGGCATAGTTTGATAAAATCATTGTTTTGTGTATGATACGAATCGCTTTTCGATTAATAAACTGGATGTGAAGTACAAATCAAATAAATATTTCGTAAGCATTTTATTTATTCTCTGATTTATTGATATTTATGAATAGGCGAAGTGGAACAAATGTTTAGCGCAGTATTTATTAAATTTAAATAATCAGTAATTTGGGTCTGATGATTCTCCTTAAACCTCAGAACTCTGAACCCAACCTCAGAACTCAGAACCCAACCTCTTATTAGACACTGACGAAATTTGTACGTTTCGTAATTCTATTTCTAAAGTTTGTTTACGAACCATAAATTGAGACGCTTTCCATTATAAAAAAAAGATAGAAGTCTGCCCACAATTTGCAAAAATGAGGGGCAATAGCTACTTTCTTTTCAGTCACGAAAATTCTAATTAAATCGCACAAGTCATCCATGTATACTGAGAATGTGGAATGAATGTGAAATGAATGGATGAGAATGTCTCGTCGCGTGGTTCCGGCTCAATGATGTCAAGCATGGTGTCGGCATCAAGCAACTTTTAAGAAGAGGATCCCAGATCCCTTATCGATGTTTTTCTGTCTCAGAATCCACCCAGGAGGAGCATTTACGATTATGCCTAGTATAGACTTAATACCTAGGTAAGGATGTTTAACGTGCAGCTGACAGCTTACCCATATGACAACGTAGGGGGAGACGTTAAATAATATTACATAACGAACCCAACACTGATAAGGCCATTTTCAATGTTGGGTTCGTCCCTTTTGACAAGGAATCAATCCCAGTTCTCGTTCCTCCTCCAATGAAAAAAGGAAACAGTTCCCGTTACAGTTCCTCAAAAATTAAAAGTAACCTAGGCGTTCTTTAAAAAAAAAAAGAAACCAGTTCTTAGGAACGGCACTTTTCCGTTCCGTTCTTACCCAACAATGGGATTTTGTTACATTCCGATGAAAAGCGCGCGAAAAATTGTCCGGAAGTATCGGTCGAAAATTGAACCTGTGATCATTGGTGTAATGAGCCCAACTCGCTAGACACGTGCTCATCTTGTAGCGATATGGAATTTAACGTCTCTCCCTACATTGTCGTAATATATCGTTTTACCAAGTTTTTTTCTCCACTTCTATGATTTTCCTCCCCTCGAAAAACGCATCTTTTTTTCCCTTCCTCTCCAGGCAGGCTCTCCTGCTTTCTTCCCCTCTTGTCTGGCTGGAAAATGGAAGATGGAGACCGACGTTGACCTTAAATGGTGGCGGAGTCGGTAGGCTCCACCAGGTGTCGTCCCCGTCGCCCCGCTCGAGAGCGTTAACCGTTACAAATCGTTTAATTCCTCATGCTCTAATCCGCACCGCTCCCACCAACATGCTCTCTGTGCGCGTCATCATGAAAATGTCAGACCGAAGCTTGTTTCAATGAATGACGTAGTCTGGCGCATGCCCACTAGGTGGCGGGCCAGAAGTCATTGTATTTTTTTTGCAATTTTCGGATACACGATTCAAATTTGGCTCTTTTTCATGTTGTCAAATGTCTTCGAGTTTGAACACGTATCACGTGGAGGTGCGGAAATTGTCCAATAATAGCAAGGTGTTCGATAAAATGCACATTCGAAATTTCCTTTGTAAAGTTCACCAAGATCTATCCCAAGAAACAATACCCCAACAACGATAAATCCCAGGAGAGGCTGGGGGTAATGACGACTGAGTTAGCGAGAATCAAAGCCAACTCAGTTGTCGTGATGTCCTGGGTTTTATCTCAGACAGCATTTTGTTGCTATGAATTGATCTGATTCACGGATGATGTTAAGATCCATGCTTGTAGCCACTCATGGTGGATTTGTGTACAATTCTATCCATTCCCAATCTTAATTATTCGAGGAACGCCGTTTCTTGTAGCAAATCGACAACACCATATTCTTAAAGCAACACTGGTCTTGGCGGTCGTGCCTACACAGAACAGCTGACACTTCTTAGAATGTTAATATACTCATGTTTTCTTTTGTACGATTTTAATCAGTTGTATATAATTGAGAGGGCAACAGTAAATGCTGCTTAATAAATGCGGGTTGAGTATAAATAATCGTCATCTTGTCTAAACAATTTATTTGTACATTGTTCAACATTCACAAATAAAAACCTTTTAGAGTCGTTGAACTCGTGGATTAATCTTCGGATTATTATTTTAATGTTCAATTATATCCAGTAATTAGATCGGAAATTAAGACTTTGATAGTGCCAGTGATATTGTGAAATGCTAGCAAAAAACAAACAAGACAAAGTAATAGATAAAGTACTGTAGTTGAAAGAATGAATAGGTCGACATGGTTCTGAACTTTTGATCGAACTTTTGTACGCATAGACCGTGGAGGCATAATGATGCTTAGAAATAAATATTGAAAAAGAAACTTGACTCGAATGAACTTTATTACTAGACGGATTACTCTACAGATTCAATACTATGCCTATTTAAAGTTTAACAATCGGCGGATAGATTAATACAGAGCTCGGCATAAATGTCCATCCCTAGCCTCAACAACCGCACTTTCTAGCCTCAACGACTGATTGAACTTCAAGACACGTTTGACACTGACAATTACATTGGTCAAAATAGTGTTTTAAAAAGGATTCTTTATGTCTATTCGTATCTGAGTTACTGTTCCTGAATTACTCATTATAAAATGTTCTAGATAGTAAAATATAGTGTTAAATTGGCTTACCTAATGATTCTCACGAACGACGTTTATTTGCTTTGAGGGTGGGGAGAGCAATTAAATACGATGCTGTTAAAAATAATTCGAAACAATGTTATAATAAATAAAAAAATCAATTGAATGAAAGACAGATAGCGGAACACTGTTAATCCATCGGTTGCAGAGGAAGACAACACGAACTTTCCCGCTTGTACAAGTGTATTTCTCATCACATCGACTTTCGAAAATTTGTGATTTCTTTGGCCAAGACGAATATTCCGTTGTATGAACTGGATATGAAATATTTTTAAAAGTGCAGGAGCAACATGGGTATAAAATATTTTACAATTCGAAATTGAATAATGGCTTTTTCGGAATGCGCAATTTATAAGAATCTAATTCTCGTGTGGATGTCGCGAACACCGTTCGCTAAAAACCGGCATACATGTATAATAGCTATTTTCAATTAAAAACTGTTTCGGAATGAAGAAAACGCGTAATATTAGCTTGGCGAGGACCGCCCAAAAGCACGGATGCACTAATTATCACTTAAGCCCGTCTCAAAAATCAAACTTGCGTCCAATTTTTGAGCTGACATCGCGAAGAAGAACTTTTTGTACTTTTGTAAATGACAATTGAGTCGGTTTCCCGTGAATGTGGTCGGCGCCTCAGTGAGGCCACGTCGGCGGAGTGGTGGACAGTGGGGACAGGAATCGGCCGCGCTGTGAGCTTGACGGAGGCATTCAACAGCATCAACATCTTCCTGGGGTGCAATGAGGAGATAGTGGAGGCGTCGTTTTTGCCGTGACGGGATGGCGATGGTGAAAGGAGGGTGGGGGTGAGGGGGAGTTCGCTGAGCGCGCAAGATGAATTCGCTCGGCAGCGTTTGGGGATACCCGTGACGTCACACGTTTCGTGCAGTGATGTGAATTACCGAAAGGGGTAAAATATGTTTTGTTCAACGGAATTAAAATAGAAAATGTTTGTCCGTCGTATATCGAATGGAATATTGAAATGATGTTATTGGACGTTTGGATAAATGTATATTTGTTCACGAAGGACGAAAAAAATATTTATTGTTCTGGTAAAACTATATTTAGGAAAGATTTCGATCAAAAGTTCGTGTTATCATTTAGAAATCTCTCAGATCTTTGGCGAATTTTATATGACACAAATTTTATTATATTTTAGTGATGAATGTTTATAACTATTTTTTTTTTAATACAAATAATTTTAGCGCACATACTTATTCAAAGAATTTTTAAGATCGAAAGAAAGATTGAAATTCTAAAGATCGTGTATGTTGTGTTAAAGATTTTTTTTTCTTGAGTTAATATCGTTTTAAGAAAGACAGTAACTAAAAAATATATAGCCGTCAATCATGAAAATATTCAAATATCTAATAATTTTTTTGGACCACAAGTCGGACTACAAAAGCCAAATGCAAGTATTTCCTCAGATGGAAACACGCAAAGTTTTCAAAGTTATGCGGTGACGATAAATTCCAGAAAACCAAAAAAAAAAAAAATCGGAAAAATGGTATTTTTCCAAACCGCCTATTCGCGGTGAAGCAACCACATCTCACCTGCCAGTATTTTCCCCATCACACACGATTAGCTACGAATCGATCAGAACTGTGTTTAACTTTAATAGTTAATTGCCCATACCTGGATTTCGCAAAACGAGACGTGGGCGTCCGGAATGGTCGGTGGGTGGTGGGAGGTAGCGATAGGAGGTGGAGGGGGAAAATCTCTTGATAGCCTCATATAGTCCGTGTATACTGTCGGCATAGTGGCGTTTCTAAAAACGTTCGATTCTCTAAACGGGGCGCGTGCACTACCGCAACCACGTCTAACCCGTGTTGCTGCATTGGTGGATGTGGAACTAGCGACCGCGCCATTTTTGTCTCGGTGGCGGAGCACAGGCGCCTTTTCCTTCCATCGCCTGCGAATCGCCTGCCTCCCCGTAAAAGGCGTTCGCCGTGCTTGTGGGCCGGGATCGGGAGGGCCCTGCTGCAGGGGGGTGTTTGGAGCCCCGGTACAGGACGCGGTGCGGGGGACCCCTCGCATTTCTTGCCATTTTTAGGGAAGTCGTGTGGCTGCTGGCTTGTGCCCGGGCTAAGAATAGAGTCCCAGCCTCTGTGTGTGTGTCGGCGTGGTTGCTTGCTTGGTGGTGGTGATGCTCGCGCGTGCCTGTGACGTCACGAGGGGGAGGAGAAAGCCGGGCTCGGCTGAACGTTTTAAAAAGACTGTCGGCCGACATCAGGGTGCACTTGAAGCTCGGTATTTGTCAGGAACAGCGAGTGTCCCAGCAGGAGTCAGTCTCTCCGTGGTTTTACAGCAGGTAGGGAGATGGGGATGTATACCCGGTCGTAGCGGCTACCAACGACGGCATCTCTTACACTTTCTCGCGCTTTCTCTCTTCTCAATCTCTCGCTCGGGTCTTCGCATTTTTGGATTTACGCCCAGTGACTAAACGCGAATCAGTGATATTTGGCAACAGCAAGCTTCAGCATCAGCAACCCCATTGGATTAATACGCGGATTTATAAGCAACGCTAAATGGAGAAAGAAAAAACAGGAACGATGGAATCAAATGTTAAACGAGAATCGTTTCGAAATAGTTCTAAAGCAACACGGGTTGCAGTCGAATTAACGGAAAAAAGTTAAGCAAGATAAATGGAATCAAATATTAACGGAAATCGTACGAAATAGTTCTAAACACGCAACACGGAATGCAGTCAAATTAAGTAATTAATAGGGGGTTAGGACGTCCCTCTCGTTTAGTCAAATTAAGATCGACTAAAATCTAGTAACCGGAAGTTACGAAAATCAAACTTTTGCAATGTGAGATAACATAATATTTAGTTGTGGCCTTCCAAGGTATCACAGTCCTTAAAGTTTTAATTCACAATCTACTATACTCGGGGACAAATTATCTTTAATTTAAACTAGAATATTTGAGCACAATCTTTAAAAAATTGTATGTTCATAATTGAACTAGCAAAACAAAATTGCTAAACTTTTAAATAAATGGCCTAAACTCATAAAGACAAGAGCCTTTAAGAGTTTAGGCCATTTATTATTTGTTTTCATTTACACAAACGATTTTTAACGCGATTTTGGCTACATTTGATTTTAAATTTCGAAACAATCTCCTATGAATACAATTTAAATTTCGAAGTAATGAATCGATCGCTACAGTATAATGTATAAATAACAGTAAATAAGTTTAATTGGCCCGCATTCTCATCGAACTTAACGTAAACGAACTCTTTAAAGCAAAATATCAAACTGAAAACAAGCATTTTTTGACCATTGATTATCCGTTTAAAAACATAACGCGATTTATATTTAAGAAAAAAAAAACCCGTAAACATGACAAAGCGACTCAAACGCGTTCAGCGATAACGCATTCAGATAAATGGCTAAGCTCAAATTAGAAAAAAATTGTTGTCGTTTTATGAAATCAAATTCGAACGCGTAGAAAACGTTTACCAATAGCCTAGAATCAAAGTTATCATAATTTTGGACAGTATTTCGAAGTTAAATTAGTTTCCAAAAACAGTCCACCAAACAAATTTTTTAAAATTTAACGTTTAAGATATGTTGTAAACTTTAGCGCTTCAATGTAAACCAAATTTACCCGATGCTTTCCGGAGATTGCTCTAGAAATAATTTTTTTGAAGTAGGCGATGAGAGAGACAAAAAGAGAGACAGCGACAGATCGTTGAAGAGAGAGCTTTCGGTTGATGGCGTTTGTAAATTGAAATTCGTCATGAACGTATTGTCCGTAATTAATCTATGTTTGTTTTTTTCCCTACAGATTTTGAAGTAACTCATTCACAATGTGTGACGATGACGTAGCTGCCTTGGTGGTGGACAATGGCTCCGGCATGTGCAAGGCCGGTTTCGCCGGAGATGACGCTCCCCGTGCCGTGTTCCCCTCCATCGTTGGCCGACCCCGCCATCAGGTACAACAACACCCCCGCATAAGCTCGCTTCACCACATCCCTTAGACTCAGCCGTGCGCGGCAATCACACAATACTGGCGACCATTGCGGCACGGCACCGCCTCGCCCGCATCAGGGGCAGCGAAAACTTCGCGGCGCGTTTCGCTCCATTTCGTCTTTCGGGGGGAATTTAGCCCAACGCGTTCTTTCTTTTTTCAAAACAGACGCATCTCTCACACGACGTTCTATTTTTATCTTCTCTCACTCGCGTATCGCCCCCCACACATGCTGCCAAAAGTGTGGCTGACAGGATCTAGGAGAGAGCTCTTCCCGGCAATGTCTATAAAAGGAGAGGGGCTCTGCTCCTTTCTCCCACCTCCCACCACCCCCTCTCTTCCGGGCAGAAGATGCTCGCTTCCTTATTTAGTCATGCTGAGGATTCAACGATCTCAACTCCAACTGACTTTGACTATTAATTGGATGATTCGAATTAAATCACTTCTTCGTTAGCTTTTCATTTAATTTTATTATTGTATAATTATTATACATTAAGATTATAATACTTCGACTACTTTCTAGTTTTACATTATAGTAGTCCTAATTAAACTTTCAAATTATTGATTACTTATTTCCTAACTAGTGTTTAGGCTACGGTTCTAGTGTTTCCTATAGGCGAGCTTATACTAAACTAAAACTAAACAAAGTTTAGCCCTTTCGAAACCAATAGTAGCCTAAACATTTACGAAATCTATTATTCGTCTATTTACGAAGGCAAAGCCAAGTTCAGTTTGCTTTCAATCCAGGTCGAACGACACGCTTTACAGAAAAAAAATAGGCCAGTTCATGGTTAATGGTAGTAGCGCCTATGCCAGACATCGGTCCAGGGATGCTTTCAGATTAAAATGTCGTCGTTGTTAAGGCGAATATATGCTTGGGAAAGACGTAATGCTAGGCGAATCGCTGCCCGATTGAGTTCATGGATTCTGTTAACTTAAGATGGAGGAATATTCGCGTGAAACGAATCGACGCCAAACGTTAGTGTTTATTTGATTTCGAAACATTTGAGAAAATTAAAAAAAGCTTAAGAAAGAAAATACCTACGATTAAGAAATGACCAGATTTTCTAATCTCCTGTCCTTTTTACCAATTCCAGGGAGTCATGGTGGGTATGGGTCAGAAGGACAGCTATGTAGGAGACGAGGCCCAGAGCAAGCGAGGTATCCTCACTCTGAAGTACCCCATTGAGCACGGTATCGTCACCAACTGGGACGATATGGAGAAGATCTGGCATCACACCTTCTACAACGAGCTCCGAGTTGCCCCCGAGGAACACCCCGTCCTGCTGACCGAAGCTCCCCTCAACCCCAAGGCTAACCGAGAGAAGATGACCCAGATCATGTTTGAGACCTTCAACACCCCGGCCATGTACGTCGCCATCCAGGCCGTGCTCTCCCTGTACGCTTCCGGTCGTACCACCGGTATCGTCTTGGACAGCGGTGATGGTGTCTCCCACACCGTCCCCATCTATGAAGGTTACGCTCTGCCCCACGCCATCCTGCGTTTGGACTTGGCCGGTCGGGACTTGACTGACTACCTGATGAAGATCCTCACCGAGCGCGGTTACTCTTTCACCACCACCGGTACGTTAATTAATTTCCAAACCCCGTATGACTTTTCGCCCTCTGTTCCGTATGAATCCACGTCGATCGATTTATTTTAGACTAACGATGAATTATCCATTTCCCCCCCCTACAGCTGAGCGAGAAATCGTTCGTGATATCAAGGAGAAGCTGTGCTACGTCGCCCTGGACTTCGAGCAGGAAATGGCCACCGCCGCCTCCTCCAGCACCCTGGAGAAGTCCTACGAGTTGCCCGACGGTCAGGTCATCACCATCGGTAACGAGAGGTTCCGTTGCCCGGAAGCGCTCTTCCAGCCATCTTTCTTAGGTGAGACCTTCGTGCCATTTTTGATCAATCATTTACTATTGATACACGGCTATGAAATGTTTCGCAGATTGTTCAATTAAAACTCTTGACCTCATATTTCCTTTTGCTTTCTCCCTCCAGGTATGGAGTCTGCCGGTATCCACGAGACCACCTTCAACTCCATCATGAAGTGCGACATTGATATCCGTAAGGACCTGTACGCCAACACCGTCTTGTCCGGAGGCACCACCATGTACCCCGGTATTGCTGACAGGATGCAGAAGGAAATCACCGCCCTGGCCCCCAGCACCATGAAGATCAAGATCATCGCTCCCCCTGAGCGCAAATACTCCGTCTGGATCGGCGGTTCCATCTTGGCCTCCCTGTCCACCTTCCAGCAGATGTGGATCAGCAAGCAGGAATACGACGAGTCCGGCCCCAGCATTGTCCACCGCAAATGCTTCTAAGGATCCGGCACCGGCACGAAGAAGATGGAATAACTCTTTAACAAAGGCAGCAACATACATCTTGAACATCATTAAATCGCAGTCGCAACAGCAATCAATACTTGGCTCGCTCACATTATTTTTTTTTCTTTTCTGTTTTATCTAAATTTTTGGCTGTTCCGCGCGAATCACGTGAGGCGATCCAAAATATCATTTCTAGTCGTGATCAAGCGCCTGCACATCTCATTTTCCCATTTTTCTTCGCTCTCTCTCATTCTCTGTAACACGTGCACATACGCACGCGCAAAAAATACCCCAGCGACTGTTCTTTTTGTATAACATCCGAACGCCAAATCACGTGACCTGAGAAAAGCGGGAATGCTGGGACCGAGAGCGGGTTTGGTGACGCAACGATGAACGAGCGACTCGTTTTCACACGAGTCGTCCGTTCGCGTGCGCAACTTCACTTGTATCAGGAAATGATATGTAAATTAAAATACATTTTTTAATACCTCCTCCGTGGCTTTCTTTTTGTGGAGTCATTTGGCTGACGCTTGGAAATTTACAACTTGAAAATACATCGATGACTGCTCGTGTAGCCGTTAGACATTTGATCAGAGTGAATGACGTCACGTTTTCAAAGTGACATGACCAATCACCGTTTAACAAATTCTGACTTACACGAGGAGTCATTGATTGATTACATGGCATGACATGCATTGTCTACAACTACAACGATTATACTTCGTTCTTATCCTAGTGCATCCGACTATAAAATTTCGGTGATCAAAATTTATTTGGCAACTGCGAAATTGATCGAAATTTACAGCGTGACAATCATTTCAACAATTCGAAGAATTTACCGGTGTGTTTGGAATAGCCTCAATTGGCGTACCCATATTACGGCGTCCCCGCCAAAAACGGAACATGCTTAGAGATTTTTGGCTCCCGACGGGGTTGTCCCGTGTCCTACATACGGTTTATAAACAGACTGGTGGAAACCGTTTTTACTTTGTCACGACGCCAAGTCGGTGAATGGGAAGGACGGAAGGATTTCCTTCCGCTACTCAATGACAATGGCCATCCGTTGTATGGTGTCACGGTATTTTTCTTTTTTTCGTCCATCATTGCATCAGTCGGCAAAAAAATGACAACTGACGACATCTTTAGCGACCGAAATCAGGTAAGGTAATTAGGTGAGATCTACCACAGTAGATTATTGAACTTTGGAAAAAAAAATAACTTCTCGTTAAAAATCAGTGTTGGGTTCGTTCCTTCTGAAAAGGAACCGGTTCCAGTTCTCCGATGAAAAAAGGAACCAGTTTCCGTTCCAGTTCCTACAGGAATAAAAGGAACCTAGGCGTTCCGAAGTTCCTAAAAAAAGGAACTAGTTTCTAGGAACGGAACTTTTTCATTCCGTTCCTACACAATACTGTTGAAACTCGAGCACGCAAATCTAGATATGTGCACTGAAAATCAAAATTCGAGCACGTCAAGAAAATATGGCGTTTGTAAATCGAAAATAGTCATGCCAATTTGTCAAGCGTGTTGTCTTTGGCGCCCTCTGTTGGAGACGGCATTATACTGGCACTAGTCAGGAAGTTCATATTTATGCATCTTAAGCGCGAACGCGTGTATTTGGTGAAAGCCTTTGACTGAGTTCTCATGGGCATGTTAGAATATGTATGCGCTTGTTCTTGTGCCAGCGCTCACCGCTTTGTACGATTTCAAGATCCGGTCCCACAGCTTGCCTGGTATTAATTTACGAATCGAATATAAATTTTAAATACATGGAAAACATAGAAAAACTACTATCACGAATTGACATTGCCACAATCATTTCGAAAGCAATGTTATTCAGCTATTTATTGAATATAACAAATAATTATAAGTAAACATAATCTTCTTGATACATGTGCGAAATTCATATCAATTAAAAATACGTGTAGATTGCTGGAAATAAATTTCACGACCCCAAATTCGAAAATATCAAATAAGCAATAAACGAATTCAATAAGCAAGAGAGAAAATTAAATGTATGACATGCGAAGAAACATAAATAAATATATGAGGGGAAAGCTCTAGTGTCATGATTTTCCCGTGGAACATAAGACTGTTGTCGACACATGCGTATAAGCGTATACGAATTAGGAAAGAATTATCGCGCGTATTTCAGGAATCCCAGTTAGCTCGACTCCGGAAATGATTGCCTGTCTCAATATCCGTTCCTTTATTTGCAACCATAGGTCAAGTTTAATTGGTCAGGAGTCTCTCCTTTTCTTTGTTCGTTGCTAAGCAACCACCAACAATGACGTTTTTTTTTCTTCCCCTAGTTGTTGTATCAACTTGCTGTTAGATCTCACCTTTTTAATAATTGTCTTTTTTTTCTTTTCAGTTGATAAGCGATGAAAGTTGGAACGTTCTTGACAGAATTCCCTGGCGAATTTTTCGGGTCGAGCTGACCGGGTCACTGGTTTGTGAGCATGACCTGCTTGATCCAGCCGAGATAGTGAGTGATTCGGGTGAAGACGTCCGGAAAGCCGGGTTTCGCGCATCCGGAGCCGAAGGACGTGAGGCCAACTAGGAACCAGCGGCCATCGCCAATTGGACACTGTAGAGGACCTCCAGAATCGCCCTGGTGAATATAAATTTACAATTTTTTCAATTCATGATAACATATACAACTTGAATGACCTGTAAAAATTTCATATCGACATTTCAGAGAATAACAGACAAGAAAATTCTATGTTGTCGTAAAATACTTTCTAATAGTAATTAAATAAATATATTTATAGAAAAAATATAAATAAATATAAAAGGACAAACGATTGCAGGCATGTCCCTCAATAATCGAAACATATCAAAATATATTTGCTCATTATATAAAAACACAACTGACCACAATCATGGGCCAAAATCATGGTCAAAAATATAATTACCAACTCGTCGCTGTTCGTAAAAATAAAATTATAGATTCATTAAATTATCTAAATTCCATTTTCATTTAATTATGTTACGTTTGCGTTAAACAAATAGTTATACATGTATTTGTTTATTTGAGTTAAGACATTTTCGCTTGCAAAAGAAATGCGTGATTAGTACAACTTACGATGCAGGTTCCTTTGGAACCGACAGTGTATCCGGCGCATATGTGGTATTTACGAATGGAAATGTTGAAACGTTTCGCGTAGGCCTGGGTACACGCGTTGTTCTTCAGGATGGGGAGTTCCAGCTTCTGGAGAAAATCAGAGTTGCGGCCGCCTGAAAGAAACGCGCTAAAATAATTGATAATAGTCCCCTTAACGACTAACGATAAAGTTAATTAAGGAAATGAATCTGATGTCCCCTTTCCCATTTCCTATTTCCATTCGCCATCGAAAAGGGTGTCACGGCCGAAAGCGCCTATTTCCGTTTCCTGCCCGTATGCACCGAAACAATATAACACTATCAGACGACAAAGGTGACGCCGTGGAGCGTTCATGTGGCCGCGCAACACAGCGTTTTATAAAGATACGCATTGCTAAAGAATAATTGCGGTCACGGTGAACTCTCAATATACTTTTATCATCTTATAAAATTATATTTTTTCGGTGCATACTGGCACTAAAGTGTATTTTTTAAACTTTATCATCTTATAGTTATCTTTTGTCGGTGCATACGGACGTCCACAAAAGTGTCTTTTTACTAATGGATTTTATTTTCTTGATTTGTAATTTTTTTTCTTAAAAAAAGTACTTTCATTTAAGGAATGGCACTGAAGCGATTGTTACGAGGGAAACACAAAAAGTAAGCTTATTCATTTATTAAAAAAATAAGAACTACGCATAATTTCATAAAAAGCTATATGCTTCATCGAACAGATCTTCCTCTGCATTTTTTCTTCAAAAAATCCCACCACGACAGTGGTGCTCCCGTGACTTACCCACTTGAGCTCTACCCCATCCGGTGGCCACGCATCGCAATCCCTCGAAGCTCTCTCGCCTCGTGATATTGGTGTCTGGCAAGCAGACGGGCCGCACGTAATCCGTGGCCCGCCCGGGCCGCACCGCTTCACTCAGCTTGAGCAGGGCCAGATCGTGGTGATACTCGCGGAAGTTGTCGTGCAGGACAATACGAGACACGTTGCGTGACCACTGGTGTGGCTCGGACACGCGTAGGTTGTACTTGCCCAGCACCACTGTCCAGTAGGCCGGGTAAGGCAGGTGGAACAGGCGGCTGAAAATGACATGGAGTTAGTAGCTGGGCAGGTCAGTTATATTTGATTGACCCGTCGACCCGTTCTTGCGGGTGCACTTACTTGGTGAGACAGTGTCCGCCCGTGAGGACCCAGTTGGGATGTATGAGTACCCCTGCACACCAGTGACCCACGAAGCCCCAGCGAGGGTGGCGCAGCTGAAGAGTGGCCTGCAATAAAGCCAGCTCGTCATTTTACATGGGAGCGCGTTGGCAAATTGACTCAATCTGTTAAGTCTACTTCTTGGGATTAATTTCTCATTGTTATAATAATATAAATATTTTCAATTGTTGGTCACCCGACATACATGTGAAAGACAAATGCGAAAAAATATGTGCTTACAGGTTCTAATTATATAATTATCATTTAATATTTTAAACAACATAAATATTATTAAATTTGGTTCTCCTTATAAAAACCCGTGAAAATAACGTAATGCCAATAATGCCAGTCTTTGATCCTAATACGAAAGAACAACTAACGATTATAATATACCTGCCAAGGCCATTCTCCAGGTGTAGCCGGTCCGCCACCCACCAGTCTGGCCCTTTCGTCACTCTCCAGCAACTCCTTCAACCGCGGTCCATCCACCAACAAGTCCTCCATATCCTTCTCCTGCGCACTTCCGGTGGCAGTTCTTGGTTGGCGATGTCTAGAGGCGAATCGGCCTACACCGCACTGCTCCTCCGCTGTGGTTACACCGGCGCCATTGAAAGAGCCACCAATCGATGAGAACGAAGGACGAAGAAAAAGGTAAGTGGAGAAAGGCGTTATGGTTAACAAGGAGAAACCTTTTTTTTTTAATTGCGAACGAACACGCCTGAATTTTTTTAAATACCTGTAATTTTTACCTTACCAAGTACGAAAAATACATACGCCCTAAAATTGTAAGGGATTTTTCGAAAAAAAAAATATTAATCAATAATCAATTCAGCCAGATATTCATCGTCGTCATCGTCGTTCATCCTCGGTGCGCACCTAGTAAACTCTATCGTTGTGTCGATAGTGTCTTTAAACTTTCTACGTCTCAAGCAGAAATACTGTAGCTTACATACCAGTTTCCAAAAGTGCGCCAAATAAGTAAATATGACTTAAAAATCGATTAATTTTTTTAATAATATTTTCGAAAAAAATTGACATCAAATTTTAACCAGCCAATATATTAAATATAATTCTTTATTTTGTGCCAGTGTCCGAAAGTGCGCCAAACAGGTGAATACCAAGTATGTTTTAAAAATCGATTTTAAAAATTGTAAGTAAAATTCTTGAAAAAATAACGTAACTGAACAGATCGACCTCAAATTTGTACTAGACTAACTATTTATTTAGTTAATTTTATTTATAACCAATGTTTCGTCATTTTTTTTATAGCGACAACGTTTCTGCAAAGAAGTCAGTCGTTGATGTAAACATACTAGAGCAAGAAACACTGTCTTCATTCGTATCCACTAAAGTTATTGCAATTTCAACTTACCTGCGACTGTTGCACACTCGACGTCCTTGACGACCCCATTGAGGAACGTGACGATGGCAATCCAGACAAACGTTACACTCCTCATCGGCAGCATTTCACTGCCAACAGCTCACTCACCCCGCGTGTTTGTGGTTCGGAACAACCACAAAATATCCATGGACAACTTGGTGTGACTAATTTTACGTGAGGTCCACGGCTAACTGCATCCAGCAGCCGGAGTGAGGGTGGCCATCCTTCCGGTCCAGCGCTCCGGCCAGGATCCGGTGACGGATCAACAGGGAACGATAGACGAAATCGATATCGAATCGCCCCATCGATATGGGAGTTGCAATGAACAAATCAGTTATTTCAACACAACCGTATTAATCCGAAACACCGCAGGTTATAATCCTCGGTGTCGTATCTGCTGTTTTCATATTTCTGACAGTCATCCATTCAGTCCATTCCATTTGGTGACGTCCTAATTTTAATCGGAGAATTTATTTTCTTTGTCCAGTATCCGGGAGTTTTCTAAACGCGGTTGCAAGATACGATACTTGTAGAAGCTTAAAGAAAGTAATTTATTTTAATTGCAGTTAGTGTATCACGCGTCTTGGTTTTTAAAATCCCGGACGACATTTCCATTTCTTTGCTTCATACCTGTATATATAATTTAAGGAGGCGATTGTAATCAATTGTGGTAGAAAATCGCCCGAATTCAAATTTTAAATTGATCTGCGTGTGCCGAAATTACGTCACCCATTTCACGCGCACTAACCACACAAGAGGTCTACCCGCGAGAACCGAATAACTAAATTGATTCGTCTTAATTGCACCGTCTTGGATATCGCGACGGAAAGACACCTGGTTCCCCCATTCTCCCGTTGAGTGGGGGGTGAGGTGGGTTATCCGGGTCACACTAGTCGCACGGGTCGCACGGGTCACGCGGATCACATGGGGGGCGGGTGAATGTTCGGGGCTCACCTGAGTCACTTTTCCGTCAATGCGTGCCCGCTGCTGGCACATCCGGGCATCTATGTGACAAGCCGCGAGTCTTGTCCAAATGTGTCTGTCTCCGTCAATCCACTCGCACGTTATGTCAGTGGTGATGGTGGTGTTGGTGCGCCACCGAGTTTGCGTTTCTTTTTACGCCGACCGAGCTTATTGTTGCGCTCGCTCGATTTCCTCAATCGAGTCCTATTGAAACGCCTTTTTAGACGAAAAAAATATATATACAACGCCGATGGTTCGCTGCTCTATGACGGCATGTGACGAGGTGGCACGAAGTCTACATTGCGCACACGTACACGCAGCGCTCGTTCGTCGACTTTCTAGGTCAACTAACGGGAAATCATAGTTCGATACTGTGTGTCGGTGTGGTGTGTGTGGGGAGGGAGGGATGAGGAGGAGGACACATGATGTGCTCGTTTTGTTAGTGGTGGTGCTGTTGCAGGTGAGGGGAGGTGGGAGATAGAGGTAGGGGAAGATGGCAATTGAAACTCACATTTCGGAATATGCATATCGGGTTGATCTACACGCGTGGATTTTTTGTTCGAGGGGGACGGGAAGGGAGGTGAGGGGGAGGTAGAAGGTGAGCGGGGAGGATATACACGTGGACCACCCGTTAAGTCACCTGTGGATGGTTCGCTATTTTATTTTCCAGTCGCTGACTTTTTATAAAGTTGTCTAATCAATCATTAATTTTTTTAAACTTTTTTTAATGTTAAGTGCACTACCAAATTACTGCACCCTCGTGTCTCTATGGAGATATGTGAGGGGCAGGGAAGGGAAGGGGAATGGCAGCTGGAATTTCCAGGCTGAAGGATCCACCCCTAAGCTGTCAACAATCAGGAATAGCCATCGTCAGAGGTCAACACCTGACACTTTTTCCCTCGATACATAGCTAGGTAGGAATTATTAACGTGAAGTGTTGAGCTCGTTCCTTACCAGTTCCAATTCCCGTTCCTCTGATAAAAAAGGAGCCGGTTCCAGTTCCTGGATAAATTGAAAGACACCTGTGCGTTCCTGGTTCTATTTCAAAATGAACCTGAAACTTTTCCGTTCCTTCGCTTTCCTCGTTCGATCAACTAGCTTCATCAACTCGTAGGTCGGCATCTGCGGGGCGCCCAACATAATCTCGCTCCGAGTTTCTAGTTGCTTCTCGATGTGCATGTTAAAAAAGGGTTATTCCGCATGAGCCTATCATTATTTCCTCGTTCCCCATTAATCGCTCGGCGAACTATTTCAGCAGGTCGATCGGTTATCGCGTGGTTATTGAGCTTTTAGCGGTTCGATCGAAAGATCACCACCCACCAACCCCTCTGCCTTCACATACACCGAACGAATCATTTTTTGCGCCAAACGTTGGCGAACGCGTGTGTCCTATCAGTTTTTCCGAGAGATAGAATTGCGCCACTCGAAAAACGAGTTTAGTCGAGCAACTAACTCGTTCATTTTAGTGTTCCTGGGGGCTGGGGGGATTGAGCAACGCGCGTTGCACTTATTTCCACATGCATTTTTAAACGAGAACAATTCATTTTATTCACGTTTTATTCGATTAAAACATTCCTGTGCGCCTAGAGGCCAAATAGGCCGCACACGGCTACCCGTACAAGAGAATCTGGGGTTGCTCCAACCATATATTCTTTACCGAGTCTCACAACATTTAAAATAAATTACTATACTAATTAAAGCTTGCTAATTTTTCTACAGAAAAGCTGATAATTAAGCGTGGAAGTACAGGCACATCCGTATAATAATCCATTTTTTAAAATTAATGTCTCTAGACAAAATTTTGTGGACCGAAAGTCAAGCATTCCACGTGGCATTAGTACATAATGGATAAATTAAAATTAAAGTTAAAATTAATTATGAATTGAAACATGAGTATTGGACAATGGCGCTTTTGGTTGATTGACGAGTTTTGAATTAAGTTGAATTGAAATTTAATTTAGATTGTACATATATGCGTTTCCACCTATTTTTAGTCGTAAATATTTTTTATTAAGCGTTAGGCTGGGTTTAAACTTGAGCAAAAGATCGGCGAATTGTCACATCTAACGTTATCGCACCGCATTAGTACATAATGGATAAATTATTAGATCGTGAAATTGACACAACAAATATGTACAACTAAAGTGCAAGTTACATTGAACAGGTTGCAATTTGATTATTTTATTTATTTATTACGACATATTGTACAAGTACCACTCGCCTTAAATAATTAGCCTTAAAAAAATAGTTCGGTAAACAAAAAATTGTGTTGTTGTCCACAGGAACCTTTCGTTGTTATTTTGTGATTTTTGGGATAAAATCTTCTGCGCGCGCATATACTCAGCATTTTCGTCTAACATTTATATATTTTTCAAACTTCGGGCTAGCTATTAGTGGCACCGCCAAACGAATGGACCGCACGCAAACTGGGTTGAGGTGCGAGAGTACAATGTGACGTCATCGGAATCTCCAAGGAAAGATGACCACGAGCGGATCGTCCGAGTACGAGTCCCAGAAAAGACAACTGTTTTAGGAATGTTTAGGTAAGGGAAATTTTTTTTTTCGGGGTAAGGGAGTTGAAGGACGTAATAGTGCACGGATAGTAATAATACGATCAATCGATCGTGAAATTTAGTTGCAACGATAACTTATCACAGTGTTTCGATGCCCCCTGTTCCACCTCAAAAAACGCTAGCTTTTGAGTGTACATGTGCAGATAGGCCTGCAACTATATTGCCTATTCAGTGATGGGTTCGTTCCTTTTGAAAAGGAACCAGTTCCCGTTCCCGTTCCTCAAAAATAAAAAAAGAACCTAGGCGTTCCTCCGTTCCTCAAAAAAGGAACCAGTTTCTAGGAACGGGAACTTTCCGTTCCGTTCCTATACCCAACACTGGCATTTGCGAAAAATGAATGAATTTGACTGTCGA